>LPNX011022932.1:77885-159502 GCA_001517045.1 Pseudotsuga menziesii | reverse complement strand
ATGTGTGATTGTCATTTATTTATCTCACTTGTTTAGTTTTACTATTGCACAACTCTCTTCGCTGTTATTAATCTCTGCACATCTATTTGCCAAACAATAATGCTGCCTTCATAACATAGATCTCAGATCTATAGCTGTCCACCCCTGACTTTTTGGGGGGTAGATGCATCACTTGTATAAGAGCTAGAAGATAGAATGCTTAATTGGATCTCTCGAGTCAAGTACCAGAGATGGATTAGTGTTTCAGTACGTGATGAATGCCCACCTAGAAGATGTGCAAATATAGAAAGCACAGAATTACACATACAACTCCATCATATGACCTTCCTCTGGAGTCTGAACTCATTGCAATCTCAAATGGTGGCGCAGAACAACACAAACACTTCCATGGTGGTTGATCAGATAAATCTAGTATGATCTATCATTGAAGATGAATTGCAGAAGCAACATGAGAAGATGTACAACCAATTTGCACAGCTATTTAACACTAGATTTGTGCCTCAGACTACAGCTATGACATTTGGACCTATTAAAGTTTAAACCAATCTATTTGGTGACCAATGCCCGCTCCAAGTCCAAGTAAACATCAAGATCTAGTACCAATATCTTGGAGCTCTGGAAGGGATTGTTTCGGAAGGTTGAAGCTTACTTTGTATCACTTCACCAATGAAGCTAAGATGGCTTTCACGATGCTCAAAGTTGCACATAACAGACTTTGCTGGTAAGAATCTCATGTAGACAAGGTCCAATGGTGCAAGAACAAAGGAGAGCATATGGATACATGGACCAAGTTCACAAAGGCAATGCAGAGTTTTATTGCCTCGACCAATATTAAGATCAATATATCAAGAGGCAGAAATTGCACCAGTGACAAGACTGTCTATCCAAAGACTATGCTAATAAATTTCATAATATAATGAAGCATCTTGACATTCCAGATGCTTGAATGCAACAAGATCTTGAAGTATCGAAGTAGATTGCATCCATATAATCTGTTGGAGTTGGAATCCATAACTATTAAGAGCCTTGGTGATGCCTAGCACATTGCTACAAAGATCAAAGAAGAATTCCACACAAAGCGAGAAATCATGGTACAAAGTCTCTTCAATAAATTAATGCAAGAAATATCATAATACAAATCCTTCTGGAAATCCAACATTGTGCACTTGTCATTGCCAAGATAACCAACCTATACAAGAACAACAACAGCAAAATAATAACCTGACAGCAACAATAGAACAAGCAGATTGGAAAATGGTGCCCTTTACACGAGTCGACAATGTGTTCAAATGGAAAAGGTCATGTCCACAAAACTCTTCTAGCATAAGCTCAAACAACCCCCACAATGCAAGACAAAGGGAAACAAATTATCCACTTTGAACCAGAAATGGTCAATGTTGCATGAAACGGGTAAACGGGGACGAAACGGCGAAATACGGGAAACGCAACCCCCCAAAATTTTGGAAACAAGGAAACACAATATATATATATATATATAACTCACAAAAGGATTGAAAAGTGGATTGACTTTGTTTGAATGCCTGACTCAAGGTAAAGGAATCAAGGTTTCCTTTGTAGTCAACACCAATCAACCGAATAGCATAAGACAACATAGAAGGGGTGTGTTATGGTTACCTTCCCTTTGATCCAAGCAGTAAGATATTTCCCCTTGATTTAACTTTTTCTTTTTCTTTCTATATTTCTTTTAGCACAAGACTAACGTACTGGAAGATATTGGCCCTAGTTTTACACCTTCCGGATACCGGTGATGACACAGCCTTAGCTCCACTGCCAACAAGTGTCTATAGCCCCAGTGGGGTTGTCACAATAATGCACATAAATGCAAATAGGCATAGTACCTGCTTCCAATTAGCGTCTATAGCCCAGACAGGGATTACCTATTCTTCTAATCGTTAAGCATCATAATAACAATAGCAGAGGGAATTTGGGTCTTGGTAGAAGGCATTGCTCAATTGTACCTCTTCCTGACTATTGACAGTTGGCCCCAGGGAAAATACCCAAAAGCTTCTTGCATTGAGGATTCACTACAATACAACAACCCTTAGACACAATTATGAAAAAAGCAAAGTACAGACGGTGACAGATCCACAAAGGGGGAGAGCAAGAGTCAATCAATCAAGTTCAAGCCAATGGCATACGAACAGAAGATGGAGTGGTGATGAAGAAATGAAAATGGCTAAAAGTGGAACCAAAGAAGGGGGAATAGTCCTTAGAAATACCAAATTAGTGTAGTCATCTCGGTGCATGGTATGTCATTAAATCAAAAACCCTTCATCCTCATCAACCTATGCAAGGTACTACTATCTATACTCATCAAAACAATCAAATACAATATATCATGCAACAACAGTATACAGTATAGTGCAGCATCATGTAATACATCATCATCATCATCATCTGACATGGTATAGCAGTAAAACAAAGCAGAAAAATAACATCTTATCATGATCCTCACTTCACCCATATCACATAGAAGACCCATAAGCAGAAAAATGAGCCACGGAAATGTTTAACATATCAGTAAACTGGAATAGAACTGAAGCAAAAATAAGTCATATTATGCCTATACAATATGTGGCATAACAGGGCCCATTAGATGTCTGCAACATAGTGCTTGGAAAGCCTTTCATGTGGGAACAACACAGTCTAGGAATCGTGGACCCGAAGCAACATCCTAGACATGGGAGATTCATGTTCCTAAGCTAATTCCAAAGATCATAATTGCTTTCATTTCTACCAAACAATGTTGCAAGCTTGTCAGACACTCCCAAAAATTTGGACATCTAATGATATACCCATATGTCAACTGCAAGATAGTGGCATAGATGCAAGTATCCTTGGTCAGCAGTGTGCATTGCAGAAGCAACTTGGACATTCTGCCCAATGATTCTCCATCATGTTATGTAAGGCAAATCCTCATCCTCTAGGCCCTGAGGTTTTTCATGGGACGCATCAATGCAATGAGAGACATATTTGATGTGCAACCTTGAGACTGGATCATGTGGTCTTAGCTAAAAGACAGATTTAGGATTCCCAATTCAAATATAATTGTCCTTGATGACAGGATCAAGGATATCATCCCTGATACCTTCCTCATAAAGCTAGACCTACAATCACCAACAACCTAGTAGAAAGACTAGAAGTGAAACAAGTCCAAGGCCTTTAAGGACTATAAGCTAGTTGATGGATACATATAGCTTTGCCCTCAACAAGTGTTGGATGTTCAGTTAAACAAAATTCGGAGGTTCAAATCAAAACAAATGATTTGACTCTTTTAGTTTCGAAGTGTATGGAAACCATCAGTTGAGCCCAAGAAAGCCATTTTTGTCAGGTGCTTCATCCTTGGGAGCCTATCCTTTAGTCATTTATTGATCCACCTTGGTATCTCCTAGCGAAAATACTCACCATTATGTTTGTTCTAAGAAAATTTAATTTTTAAACTGCCTTGGATATTCCAGTGGTCAGCTCACCAAAACATATCTAAGCTTCAAAAGACTACAATGAAGCCTATACTTGACTGCAGGACTATCTCTTTTGTATTTCTAATGCTTTAATAGAAAACACAAACACACACACAATGGAACACAAATATTTACCTCAGGTACCCACTGGGGAAAAGCAACATTCAATGGAGTGTGCCTTCTGTCTTCTTATATTATGGAGATTACAAAACAAATTACCAGGTTGTCCAAACTTACTGCGACACTATGAGAAATTGTGATCTTCTACAGTCCTCTACAATATGCTTATGTCTCTCTGCTCTATTAGTATCTCCTCCATAATCCTGCTCATATCATGAAAAAATTGGCAGCTAGTGAAAAAGTGAACCCTTTTCCTTGCTTTTTTGATGGCTAGAATTGGGGTTACATTTAGGGCTTTGAAACCCTCTTGGAACATCCATGATGCTTCTAGAAATCACTAATGAATTCCCCCACATTACTAACTCCCCAAATTTGAATTATCGTGCGCTGACATGGTTTCCAATTGGACATGCATGGAATCTTTGGACCATTACCTTCCCAGTGACTTAATTTTTGAATAGGAACTTCATTATAGGTGCAAAATAGCTCATTGGAATGATCTCAGTGAGAAAAACAATATATGTTAACGCTGAGGAAAGCCAACAACAACCCTCAGCAATCGCAAGGATCAAAAACATATCGGTTAGGGCCTCAAAATGCATTGGAAACAGATGTCCTGAAATCTGATGAAATCAAGACCATCTCTGAGATGATTGTTCTCAGCTCAAAACACCCCCTCCCCAAAATTTCCATTGCTCACTTTCTTCTTTGATTAGGTCTCTATCTCCCTAAATTTCCCCTAGAAATGCATTGTTTTATTATTCAAGGGATGGGAGTATGATTCCCTAGTGAGGCTTGTAGAGCGCCCATGACCAAATCCCCCTTTCCCTAAGCTTTTATCCATTGAAGGGGTCATTTTCATATTTTACATTATAGCCCCTAGCAAAATATCCCTATTTTCTAAGTTCTGATATGAATGATCAAGCAGTGTTAATGACCCAACAATTCTGGCAGGGTGGATTCTGCACACTAGACCTTGGAGGAATTAGATGGATGAAATCTTGGCAGGTCTCAAAGTTTAAGCAAAGCAGGACATGTGGCCCCCACCCTTCTTTTCTTAGGTTCACAATGTTAAAAGGTAAGCAAGTCCAGCGCGGCTAAACCCACACCTTCAATATTCATCTCCAAATGAATCAAGGGTTGAGATCACCCCATCTTTCAAAGAGGGCAAGGTACCTGTATGCAGGTTTATAGCCCACACCTATCAGAGCATAGCACATGTCCTAGCCTTCTGCCTTTCCTTTGGCCCAAAAGCTCATGTTAGGTAGTTCAATGGCAGGATTTGCCCCCACTGTTGACCAAATATCAGTGGTCTAGATCTTGGGGAGCCTCAAAGATTAAATAAGGAGAAGACACGCACCCCGGCCCACATTATTTTGGCCCATGTATTATGGGGTGCGCAACTCTACAATGGTGCAATGTGCACGGTTGATCCCACCTAATCCCCAACAAATCAACAGTCAGGATTTCCTTGAAGTTTAAAGGTCCCAAGGGGTGGGCACGCTACTTTATCGCCCACACAAATCAGAAAGAGAGGTAGTCCCTCTTCCTTATGGCCTCAATCAAGTTCAAGCCAATGGCATGCGAACAGAAGATGGAGTGGTGATGAAGAAATGAAAATGGCTAAAAGTGGAACCAAAGAAAGGGGAATAGTCCTTAGAAATACCAAATTCGTGTAGTCATTGTAAGGTAACACCTTACATATTTATCTTATTAGATAAATTAATATATATTTATAATTGAATTGATGATCTTTACAATGCAATGGTCAAATGTTTTAAATGACCATAAGTTGAATAGTCGTGTCTTCTCATTAGGAGTCACGACATCTTAATAATTAGATAATTAATAACCCAAACTGATAGTTAATAATTTATTAATAAATGTAATATACGTTTGGTATATTACAAGTCATCCTGCTCTGAAAAGATTCGTCCATGAATCTTCTATGAGCGTGCTGCAACTAGAATTTTTGCCACGACTAATGGTGCCACGGTTTAGCAGTTCTTAAAATAATTGGTCGCATTTCCATTCAAATCTTTTCATGCATATGATTCTGTAGATAAACGAATAACAACTATATGGAGTATTCTTCTGAGCTTCTAATCTGATGGTGTTCTTTTGATCTTCTAATTTCATGTAGATTTCTGATATTTCTGCGTGCTTTGATATGGTAAGGTAACACCTTACATATTTATCTTTTTAGATAAATAAATATATTTTTATAATTGAATTGATGATCTTTACAATGCAATGGTCAAATGTTTTATATGACCATAAGTCGAATAGTAGTGTCTTCTCATTAGGAGAAACGACATCTTAATAATTAGATAATTAATAACCTAAACTAATAATTAATAATTTATTAATAAATGTAATATACGTTTGGTTTATTACAGTCATCTTGGTGCATGGTATGTCATTAAATAAAAAACCCCTCATCCTCATCAACCTATGCAAGGTACTACTATCTATACTCAAATACAATATATCATGCAACAACAGTATACAGTATAGTGCAGCATCATGGAATACATCATCATCATCATTTGACATGGTATAGCAGTAAAACAAAGCAGAAAAATAACATCTTATACTTGGCAATGCTCATGAGTGTTTTTTTTACTGAGACAAGTTTATATCCTTGCGGTCTAAACTTGTCAAAGTTTTTTCACTCAGTCATGCCTCCAAAGCCATGAGCATGCTCTATAACATCTATTATAG
The DNA here is from genome assembly GCA_001517045.1 of Pseudotsuga menziesii. Lineage (NCBI taxonomy): Eukaryota > Viridiplantae > Streptophyta > Pinopsida > Pinales > Pinaceae > Pseudotsuga > Pseudotsuga menziesii. The sequence goes on along the minus strand of LPNX011022932.1, from coordinate 153,176 downwards.
GTTGGTATTCTTGGCCCTTGGTCTATTAAAGTTGTCATGCATTACTTAGTCTATCACCATGGACTTTTGTTTTGAGTTAGTTTGAGTACCTAAGGGTGAATAAATTGTCAAAAATTGTAATGTATTATTAAATGGTATGTAAAACCTATTTTGACCCCCTTTAGATACTCAAATCAAACCAAGTGCACCTTCTGGAGGCATTATCCCCTATTTCGAGGATTCTTGAGACAAATTTCCTTGATTTAACGGATTTTTTTGTCTATTTTCTGGATTCTGGGGACATAATCCCTTGATTCTAGCACCCAGAATCTCTATTTGATGGATTTGTGTTGAGGAATATACTCTTTCAAAGGGGGCGCACCACTCTTGGTCTCCTCACAGAGTCCTAGAGGTGGCACATTCTAATGAGGAAGAGCCTAACACATGGCAAGAGACTCCTAAGGGTAGCACACCTCCCCATGCATGAGACTTGACACATGGAGGGGTGCCCCTTTCACTCCAAAAGCTATGTAAGGAGTGTCGTTCCCTCATTTCATTGTTGGTTGTTGGTTATCGCTTTGAGCATTGGTCTTTGTAATCATTATCTTGTTTGGAGAGCTTCATTGGAATATCAAGTATAAGGCTTTGGAGGTCATCTCAGGATCCATCTTTTCATGTGTGGCTTGTCTCATGTTTCATGTTCTTAATGTGGAGGTAACTTATACTATTGCATTGTCATTTCTTTATCTTATGCTTGGCCATTGAAAAGGTATTATACCCCGTTGGAAGAGAAGTATAGTAGGTTGATGCTTATTATTATTCTCTTTGTTATTCTATTAGGAAGAAAAAAAAATTGCATACTTTCCTTATTTCGGATAAGCAATACTAATGTTTTCCTTGTAGAGTGCACCCTTAAAGGAAAGGAAGGAGAGATCTAGTCTCTCTCCTTTTTCTATTGTGTGCACGTATCTTCCATCACATCAAGAAGATAAAGGTTAGCCTGCAGGCTGCAGCAACCTTCCTCTCTTGATGATCACTATAAGCAAGGCCCTCAAGGTTGGTCCTTATTGACTCCATTGCCCATCTTCTTGGCACTACTCTCTCTCTCTCTCTCAACCGTCCAAACATAAAGAAAAACCAAATTTTTCCTTTTCTTCTTTTCTAACTTCCAAGTGAAATCTATAGTATCCAAGAAATAACTTCATTTAGATTCCATTCCCTGGATCTCTTAGAATTATTTGATTGTCTTTCAAGAAGATCTAATTGAGTTAATATCTGAATTTTTCTTTGCATACATCATATTCTTAAGGTTCAGATTTCTCTCATTTCAATTCCAAATCCATTTGAGTTCAAAGTAAATTTCCTTTATAAGTTGCAGATTGGAAACAAACAGTATAGCAGCCTATATACATCAATTTGCAGGCAACAGGCTGTCCAACAGTCTTTTAGACCAAAAATTTTGATACATAGACCGTTGTTTTATATGTAACAGTTTGCATAGCAGTTTGGGTGTTAGTGTCTTTTCTGCTTGCAGATTGTACTAGCACTGAGCAGCCATAGGGGACAGCCATCTCAATAAGGAAAAGTGGCATATTACCACTCATCTTCAAAGTTGCTTTCTCCCTTCTTCTGAGATTGTTAAACTTTGAATTCATGCTGCTGTCCTACATTGTATTATCGACAAATCAACAAGTCCTCCAATCAGTCCTAAAGGCACATCATATCTCGGAAACTAAAGTGGTTATTACCACTAGTCCCTTCGCTGCCCCCTTCCCCCTTGTCTTTTACACAAGTAGTTCTTAGTAAGTGGCATGCATTTTCATGAGTTTTTTAAGTTATAACTTATATCTTATTTGTATCATCTCTTAGTAGTCTTAGGTAATTAGACACTAACTGACAATCTAGAATATATCTACTAACTACATCAAAATAGTCGTTTTCACCACTATTCCCTAACATAGTTTTGCTAGATTAGTTAGCTTTTTTGCTTTGTCCATCACTTAAGTGGACTCTAACTTACAATCTAGATTAGGCTTCTAACTTCAATATAGTATGGACTAAATCACTTTTCATTTTCCTAGTTAGTTTAACTTACAATCAATAGTGCTTTTCACCACTCTTCCCTAACCGCTAAGACAATGATCTTTATTTCATTTACTTCACTTTCTACTAAAGGCTTTGTTATAAGTTCAGGTGTTCTTCAAAGCATAATAGATCCAAGTTGTTTGTGCTTGGTTATATTTACTATCTTCAATTTATTTCAGTCAAATGTACTTGGTTTATATATCATATTATCTTAAGCACTTAAATCCATAGATTAAGCACTTGAGTCCAGAGATTAACTCCCTCTTTCAGTATCACTTAGTTTCATTTTATTAGGGTAGCCTCCCTTGGCTTTGTTTGGAAGTTGGCTTAAACAGAGAGAATGAGTGTTGAGGTGACTGGCACCCAACCTGAACTTGCCCCCAAGGCCACACCAGTGAGTTGAGATTTCTCTCACTTAGGTGTGGACTCCAGAGTTCTTAGGTGGAAACAAGAAGAACTCAGGCAACAATAAAAGTTTCCAGCTGCTTATCAGTCCCCAAGTATAGCACCACCCCTCAACCAAGCTGTGAATTCAATTAAGCAACCAAATGGGCATCCATATCCATAGTCCAAAAGCCTCAACTTCTGACATCCTACAATTTGTTTACATGATTTTTCCACTATGAGCTGGCCAAGAAGAAAGCCAAATGGCTCCATTCCATTATGGTAGACTATCTCCCACTCTCAATAGTCACTAGAACATTTGAACCACCAGTTCAACACCCAAAGGGATATTATCTAGTTATAGGAAGAGGCAAAAGTGGGTGTGTAACCGTTTTCAGTTATCCCACATCATGGCTTCTCTAATTTGCAAAGGTTAGTAAGAGGATCAGCTTAACAACTCAACTAATTCCCTATGAATCAGGGATGTAGCCTTTGCACAATTTTGGAGCAGCAAAGTCTATAAAGGAAAAGCTTTACAGCAAAACAAAGATTGGGAGTTTTCATCCATTATAATTCTGGAATTCTGAGAAAGCAAAAGCCTTTCATTGTAGTTTTTGTAGGCACTGTATTGGAAGAATCTGTCGCATTGGGTTCATACTTTTTCTTTTCTCTCATTCTTATTCCTTCTATAAACATAATTGTAAGTGATGAATTGTGGGAGATGGAGTCAATAAATGCCCAAGACTGAGATTCTATAGTCCCCAACTAGTGCTACTATTGTAATTAAAGAACCATTGGATTTAATTTGTAATCAAGACCGAGGCATTTTGCTATCAATGGATGACAAAAATTCAAGCAAGTTGTGTTGGTTTCCATCCATTTTCTACCTTGCATTAGGTTGAATGACTTCATGGATCTATGTCTACGTGCAAGCCCATTTAATTATATGTTTATCAGGGAAGTAGTGTTCAGCTTCCTCTTATGTTCATGTTCATGTTTTGTTTATCTTCTGTCTTCTAGGAACGTAATCATGATTAAGGCACCCTTTTGCAGTGGGAAATTAAATTCTATGTCTAGAAACATTCAGTAGTTTACTCATTTCACTCCAAAACAATATACACACCATCTTCTATATTCTGATTTTGCAAATTGTAGAGGCAACCACGATGCATCCCCTCTCTCTACAAGAAAACCAGTCTGAGTTTCATGGAAAAACATCCTAGGGACATTATAGGGTTACCCCTTTGGCCCGAGAATTGGCTTGAAGACCTACAGTGGCACAGGAAGATACCCCTACACATTATGCCTTGGCATTCATCCTTGTCAAAGCAAGTACGACCTAGGGGACAACATAAGAACTAGCGCCATTGTTGGGGAGACTATCCCGACAATACAATAGAAAGAGTTCACTTCCTAATAGGAGGAAGTAAACTAACAAACAGACTGTGAGAGGTGCTCCAAAATACTCTAAGTTATATGGACAGTAAGGTGTTGCACTTTCATGGAAAGAGGTCTGTATTCCCTGGAAATTCTTGACAAAAATTCATCTTCTAAACCAAGAAAGTGCTCCAAGAAGGTGACTCCACTAAAGTGCTCCAAGAAGGAAACTCCACTAAAGTGACTCCACAAGGGAAGAAGCTATTCTGAAAAGTTGGATTCGAGGACCATTGTCACAAGGTCCAACTTGAGGGGGCAATTAATGTTGGAAATTGTGCAGCTTCAAAAGTTATTCTTATTGTACTTGTATTGTATTTCCTTGTACCTCCTACGGGAGATTATACTGATGTAATTACTCATGTAAACCCTAGAAAGAATCAATGTAAACCCTGGGGAAAGATTACACAAGAAAAGAATAAAAATAAAATTATTTTTGTATTTCCCCAAGGTAGGTCAGCCCAATCAATTAGACAAGTCGTCCCTGTTGGGTAAAAGTCGGTTTTTGTAATGTGTGTAAATAGAAGGCTAGTGCGCCTCATTTGGTCACCTCATCCAAACAAGCAAGTTTGCTCTCTCCCAAACAAGTTCGCAGCATCAGCCAGATGGAGGTTTTCCAGGGTTTTATCTTAGAGAGACTTTTCTCTCTCTCTTTCTTCTTCTCTGCTCTCAAAAGCTATTATCTCTATACGAAGATTTTTTGGGTTTTTCCCGATTGGGTTTCCTAGGATAAATTCTTGTGTTCTTTGTTTATGTGCTTTGTCTTTCTTCTAGAGATCCTATTGTGTATTTGCAATTAAGTTATACTGCTATAATCTTGTAAAAACTAACATGGTGTCAGAGCAGTTCTAGAAGAGGCCATTGCGAAAGCTAGGGTTTGAACTTTCAAGGCCTTCCCTCATCTTTTCAGCAAAAAAAGAGTTGTGGAAACTTTGCTCTAGGGGACGTGCATCTTTTGGTGAAGGAAAAATCCAATTCCGAGAAGTTTCATTTTTTACCTAATTTCATTGCTATAGAAATTAGGGTTTCCAGTTTTGAGCTAATAAAGACACTGTTTTTGGCTCGACCTCACCTTCCCTCAACTCTCCTTGATAGTGCGCATCAATCTGTGAGGTTAGTTTCTTTCAATTCAAAAGTTCATTTTTTGACCTAACTCCTGCAAGGGTTTATGGTTCAAATCTGCAGACAAGGTGATTGGAATGAAGGTTGAAGATCGTCTTGATGGGGCTACAAGCTTCATGTCCTGGAAGCCTAGAGTTCTTCTCATCCTGGAAGAAAATGATCTCTTGAAGTTTGTCAATGAGAAGGTTCCAAAACCAGAAGCGAAAGAAGGCAAGTCCCAGTGGAAGAAGATGTTAGTGATTGAGCAAAATATGAAGAAACTTGAACTTTAAAACTTTAATCCATAATAACAATGCATATAAATCTCATCAATAAGCTAAAGACATAAATCAAACCATAGAACACAGGATGTACCCTGGGAAAACCCTCTACTGATTCAGAGGATAAAAAACCCAGCAAACAATCTTAGAGTATGATAGATTAGTAGCAGAGAATGATTACAACACAATAGCAGATTGCTTTCACTGAGAGCACCAGAGAGTGGAGATCGAATGGAACACCGTATCTAACTTGCCAAGTGCATAGCACTTTAATAACATGTCAAATTAGGTTTTACAACAAAAATAGAATGGTTGCATGTAGCAACAACTCGTTAACACTTAGAACACTGATCCATCTTTAATCATGCACCCCATACTAATCTGGTGTCAAGCTGGCACTCCATAATTATCTTCCACATGAAGATATGCGCCTTCCATTAATTAACAAACTCTAACTGAGTTGAACTGAATGTAACTGAGTTGAACTGAATGTAACTGAGTTGAACTGAATGTAACTGAACAGAATTGAATGTAACTGAACAAAACTAGTGCATCTCCATCAATGTTTATTTCCAATAACCATTTACATAAATTAAGGAGTTGAAACCTTAATTAACTGAACTTGTTTACCATAACTGCAATTCAAATTCTCTCTCTATCTCTGTGCTTATATTAAATATCTCTGCATGGTTCATGTGTGTTTTCATTAATTAATCATATCATACTCATAAGATCGTTTCCGAACCTATGATCATATGTATTGCCCCGGTTCATATAGTCATATGCTAAAGTAAATCACTCTAAGGGTAGCTAATCCCTAAAGGAGACTTGTAGCACCTGTTGACCATGACTAGCCATACATCACATAGTATATCTACTTTATATAGTAAAGTACACCACCTCACAACATGAGGATATTCGTAGGACTACACAAGCCTACTGGCCACCTCAATCATATGAGGATATTCGTAGGACTACATAAGCCTACTGTCCACCTCAATCATATGAGGATATTCATAGGACTACACAAGCCTACTGTCTTGATATTACTCACAAGACTTTACAACATCACCACATCAATCATATGAGGATATTCGTAGGACTACACAAGCCTACTGTCTTGATATTACAAGACTGGAGAATGACTCCCGATGCTGTAATCTCAACACTCCCTCTCAACGAGGGAGACATTCTCTGCCATACCAAGCTTATCTCGGAAGTGTTTAAACTTCATCACAAATAGAGGCTTGTCACAAATTTGCAATCTACTCATCAGTAAGTATGTACTGGAAATCATGACCATGACTTCAATGGAGTAAAACTTCATCTCGAATGTGTTTTATCATAAAACACATATAGGGTTTTCGAGAAAGCTTGACTATTAACACCTAATGACTGTAGGCTCAAGTCTTTCACCCTAGTAGGTAGCCTCCCAAGCTACACTACTCCTCAGTATGTAGTATTATCCGCAAAACACATTTTGCTTTTGTAGTACTCTCATACATACATCTTTCTTTTGTAGTACTAGCCGCAATACACTTAGCTTTTGTAGTACTAGCCTCAAATTACATTGCTTATCTCAGGCTAAAACAATAGCTGGATAGCACAATCAAATAATAGGTCTACCATGTATCAAATACAATAAAGATCCTATTCTAATGTACCTCAAAGGTACTCAAACATATGCTTAGTAGTAAGCATAAAATACAACAGGTCTGCTGAAAGAACCAGCGACTTACACAAAGTAGCATCATCTAGATCCAATCCAGAATAAAGTTTCTATAAACTAGAAACCATGGATTTTTTAAATCCATCACATACAACATTATACAAAATATGTGTAGTAACATGCAGAAAGAAGGACTTATCTTTTCTTTCACTTTTCAACATTTGTTGACTTCTTGAATCTTTTGTTATCTCGAGCAGTTCTTTGTGAGCTTGCCATTCTCTGTGATGTTCTTCAAGTCATGATCACTTTCTCAGTGATCCTTCTCTTATTATTTGCAGCACCCCAACTACCTCTCCGAGAGGTTTTAACTGTTCTCTAACAGTCCAGACTATAAATAGTCTCTGAGACTTTCGACTATGTCTCTTCTCATGTGGATTCTCTCCACAAGCTATCACAGCCCTTGGCTTCCTAAGTCATGTACAATGACTAACTGGTGGGGACTTTATCTGCTGTCGCCCATGAAGACACATCAATACTCCCTCTTCAACTAAAGGAGTTCTTATGTACTATACCAAGCTTGTCCCGGACAGAAGCTTAATAAGAATGTTGGCAATGCTGCTCATCTATGGATATGTACCATGTCTCAAATATAACTAACTAGAACCCTCAAAAGCTTTATTGCTTTTCAACATGCTCTATCTAGAGCAACATATGTGATCTTCCTCGATCACTATATTAGTCAGATTTCATATATATTTAAAACTCTCTTTTACTGATCAAGACATATATGAGTTCACATACACTTGTACCAAGTAGGTACCACAACACATGCTTTGTACATGTCTATGTACAAACTGCAAAGCACACAACAGATCCTAGGACCTGTGACTAACCAAATACTTCTCAACTAACTTGAGATCCTCCAAATATGAAATAAGAATTATAAAATTTCATATTTACCTTCATATGTGTGGCCATGGATTTGTAGTCCATCGTCCTGAAACTCTTCAGGCTCTTTTACCGCACATTTTTACTTAACTGAGGAAAATATTTGTTTGGTGATTGCCACACCACTAATCATAAGAATCATAACAAGATTCTTGAATACAGTTCTCAGTTTCCTTCTGAATATGAGCATCATGCATATCTCCTTTTTACAGGAGGTACATCAACCAGTTACACTGGTTCTTCGGTAGCTAGTGAGACTAGCAACTCCCTCTCATCATGTAAATGTGAGAATCATAATCTGGGTCCTCCATCACAGAGATTTATGATCATTTATATATGAAGCCTTATTTGACACATGAATCTAAATAAGATAGAATATCTTCAGGAGTCTTCACATCGATCATAATATAATTAATCCATCTATTTTGTCTACTTCCCAAGAGACATAGGAACCTCTCGAATTGTTCTCTTTCAGTCTCAGCCATCAGAATGACTCAACATTCATGTCCTTCTTTACCTGTAGGTAAGGGCATATTAATTTTCCCTACAAGACAAAGTATTCTCATGGTTAGAACCATTTCATACTCATGAATTTTACTCACATGAAATACTTTCAATATATTGATAAAGATTTACTTAGTTATGTACAGATATTGACCAACCGATTTATCATAACCCATTATAATCTTATGTACTGATATGCAGCCCTATATCATTCCAAAAATTCATTTTATGAAAGAAATATACAGCCCAATGTTCATATCTCATGAGGTAAGCCCAATATATTTATGAAACAAGCATGCAACTCTATATTTATGAAACAAGCATGCAACTCTATATTCATCTATTTATGAAACAATCATGCATCCTCTATATGACTGTAATGAAAACATTCAAAAGCATATAGATATAAATAGCATATAATAAAAAAATTGGGTACTTATATTTTTATTGTTTTGCATGCTCTCTCTTGATCTTTGCTTCCTTGTGGAGATTACTGTAGTCTCTCGGACTTGATCACTTTGCAAATTTGAGTGGATGCAGGAGGTAGCGAATCTTTGCATGGAGAAACTAGATCCCATGCAACCTGAAGCAAATGTTCTTCTTTAAAAGAAAAACTTCTTCCAACGATCATCTTATTCTTTGGATGAGATCTCAACTCTATGAGGCTCTATACACAAGATCCATTGAATAATGATAATATGATTATCCAACTTACAGCTCTTGGGATTGTTCCTTCAATTGGCCCACTTTGGGAAAACGGCCATAACACGAATTTTGAGAATTTCATCTTTAAACACCTGACCGTATCTCTCAAACAGTTGCAGATTTTTGAAATATTCTCGCGAGTAAGCTAAATCGACCCATTTCGGAAGTGGGTTTTCAACCGTTTTGTCTGGTTCCTCATGGATTGATCAAAACGTCTCCACAAAATTTGTCTCCTGAAAAGTGACGGAAATGGTGCATATTGACTTGCTCTTTAACTCACCCTGCATAAAGAGTCATCACTCACTGAGGTCAAGTAAACATCTATATCATTCTCCTTAATAATGATTCACACTCTTGCCTTCAATTTGGAAGTATCTTCAAACTGGTCTTCCGGTTGGATGGAGATCGATGCCATGGTTCCAAGCTCTTTGCTCAATACTTCTCAAAATCACATAGGCTTTAGTTGCTTGCGCAAACTAAGCTCTTGCACGCCCTTGCTCTGGTACCATGTTAGTGATTGAGCAAAATATGAAGAAACTTGAACTTTAAAACTTTAATCCATAATAACAATGCATATAAATCTCATCAATAATCTAAAGACATAAATCAAACCATAGAACACAGGATGTACCCTGGGAAAACCCTCTATTGATCTAGAGGATTAAAAACCCAGCAAACGATCTTAGAGTATGATAGATTAGTAGCAGAGAATGATTACAACACAATAGCAGATTGCTTTCACCGAGAGCAACAGAGAGTGGAGATCGAATGGAACACCGTATCTAACTTGCCAAGTGCATAGCACTTTAATAACAAGTCAAATTAGGTTTTACAACAAATAGAATGGTTGCATGTAGCAACAACTTGTTAACACTTAGAACAGTGATCCATCTTTAATCATGCACCCCATACTAGTCTGGTGTCAAGCTAGCACTCCATAATTATCTTCCACATGAAGATATGCGCCTTCCATTGATTAACTAACTCTAACTGAGTTGAACTGAATGTAACTGAGTTGAACTGAATGTAACTGAACAGAACTAGTGCATCTCCATCAGTGTTTATTTCCAATAACCATTTGCATAAATTAAGGAGTTGAACCCTAATTAACTGAACTTGTTTACCATAACTGCAATTCAAATTCTCTCTCTATCTCTGTGCTTTATATTAAATATCTCTGCATGGTCCATGTGTGTTTTCATTAATTAATCATATCATACTCATAAGATCGTTTCCGAACCTATGATCATATGTATTGCCCCGGTTCATATAGTCATATGCTAAAGTAAATCACTCTAGGGGTAGCTAATCCCTAAAGGAGACTTGTAGCACCTGTTGACCATGACTAGCCATACATCACATAGTATATCTACTTTACATAGTAAAGTACACCACCTCACAACATGAGGATATTCGTAGGACTACACAAGCCTATTGTCCACCTCAATCATATGAGGATATTCGTAGGACTACACAAGCCTACTGTCTTGATATTACTCACAAGACTTTACAACATCACCACCTCAATCATATGAGGATATTCGTAGGACTACACAAGCCTACTATCTTGATATTACAAGACTGGAGAATGACTCCCAATGCTGTAATCTCAACAGAAGAGTGATGCTAAAGCAAGAAGGCTTCTGGTAGACTCAATCAAGGATCACTTGGTTCCGCAAGTCTCAGAAAAGAAGACAGCTAGGAAAATGTTCAAGACTCTGAAGAAGTTATTTGAACACAACAATATCAATGTGACTCTCACAATGAGGAACCAACTATCAAACATGAAGATGATCAAGTCTGAATCAATCGCCTCATACTTAATGAGGATCACCGAACTTCGGGACAAGCTAAGGAACAGTGGAGATCACATTGAAAATAAAGAGCTTGTCATGACCACTCTAAATGGTCTTCCACCATCTTGGGAGTCTTTTATGCAAACCATAACTGGTCGAACCAAGCTACCTAAATTTGACAAGTTAGGGGCAGATTGCACTCAGGAAGAGACAAGGATTACAGCAAGGCAAAGACTCCATGATCCTCAAGTTGAGGAGAATCAAGCCTTCATTACTCATGCCAAGAAAGGCAAGGGAAAAGGAAGGAATTTTCACAACCATAAGCACCAAGCTAGAAGACCAAGTTCTTCTCTCAATTGGAGGAAGAAGAATTTATCACACATACAATGTTATAAGTGTAAGAAATATGGTCACTATGCAAGCAAGTGTTTAGTTCAAACAAGAGGAAGCATGAAGCTTCAATAGTTGATGTGGAAGAAGGTCATCATCACAAGAAACAAAGAAATGAAGATCGTACAGAATTATTCTTCATATCAGCTTTATCAAGTATTGTTCCCACCACTAGTGATACATGGCTTATAGATAGTGGTGCTTCTAAACATATGGTTGGTTATAAAGAGAATCTCTCAGAAGTTGTTGACAAAGAATCTCAGCTCTGTGTTATCTTGGAGATGATGCCAACTACACTGTGAAAGGATTTGGATCTACCTCTCTTCAGTTAGAATCCAATAAATTACTACACTTGAATGATGTGCTTTATGTACGTGGTATGAAAAGAAACCTTATCTCCATCTCTACCTTAGAGAACAAGGGATATAGAGTTACATTTGCAGATGGAAAGGTGCTTGCATGGCACAAGAATTCTAGCATGGACACAACAAAAGTGATTGGTGTAAGAGAGGAGAGCTTGTATCGATTGAGCACCTTACCAGCTCAAGCTTTAGTCCATGATTCCACTAACATAAGTGAGTTATGGCACAGAACACTAGCTCATCTAAACTATCAAGCTCTCCCAGCATTAAGGAACATAGTGACAGGTCTACCAATGCTTCATGCAGACCATGATGGTATATGTAGAGGATGTGCACTTGGTAAGAATACCAAGGGTTCCTTTCCGAAAAGTGGAAAGCAGATCCAAGGGAATATTGGATCTAATCCACTCTGACTTGTGCAGACCCATGATTACTTCATTGGGTGGTTACAACTATTATGTAACATTTATTTATGACCACTCACGAAAGACATGGATATACTTTCTCAAGACCAAGGAATCCGAGGAAGTACTCAGCAAGTTCAAAGAATTCAAAGCACAAGTCAAGAATTTGTCAAGAAGAATAATTAAGATCCTGAGATCAGACAATGGTGGAGAATATACCTCTACAGAATTCAATGATTTCTGCAAGGAAGCAGGAATTAAGAGGGAGCTCACAGTTCCCTACAATCCTCTACAAAATGGGGTTGCGAAAAGAATGAACAAAACAGTTGTGGAGGCAACCAAAGCTATGATACATGATTAGAGTCTACCAATGTTCTTATGGGCAGAACCATCCAGAACAGTGGTTTATGTACAAAACAAATGCCCTCATAAAATCTTGAAGAACATGACTCCAGAAGAAGCTTTCACAGGAGTGAAGACAGAAGTGGGACACCTTGGCATCTTTGGTTGTCCAGTCTACATCCATGTGCCCAATGATAAAAGGACGAAGCTAGAACCTTCAGGCAAGAAGGAAACATTCGTGGGATACAGTGAGTCTTCAAAGGCTTACAGAATATACATCCCAGGATCAAGGCAGATCGAAGTCAGCAGGGATGTCACCTTTGAAGAAGAGATGGCTATCTGAAAAGGAAGAGGATCTGATATGAAGATCAATGATGACGAAGAGATGAGATCATCACCCCCTCCAAAAGTTAAGAGGGAGTTTGAAGAAAAGAATAAACCAATCGACCCCATTGATTCAGTTGAGCCAATTGATGCTCCCACAGATATGGCAATAAGCCTGAAAAGGCCTGGATGGACACAACAAACATTGCGGGATGCAGAGCAGCACGAAGCTCCACATGGCACTTATCGAGAAAGCAAAATACCTCAAAGGTTCTCGAGTTATGTAGCATTGATGAATCACATCATTGACTCAAAACCTACCACGTATGAAGAAGCATCCAGACACCAAGTTTGGAAGGATGCCATGACAAAGGAATTCCAATGGGAGGTTGTACCGAGACCTGATGGGAAGTTAGTAGTGACTTCCAAATGGTTGTTCAAGATTAAACACGGAGCAGATGGTAGTGTGGAAAAACACAAGGCCAGATTTGTTGCTCGAGGATTCTCTCAGAAAGAGAGAATTGAGTATGAGGAAACATTTGCTCATGTGGCTCGATATACTTCCATCAGAACCATCATTACTATTGCTTCAGCTATGGGATGGAAGTTGCATCAAATGATGTAAAGACCGCCTTCCTCAATGGTATTATCAAGGAAGAAGTTTACATTGAACAACCAGAAGGGTTTATTGTCCATGGAAAAGAATCTCACGTATGTAAACTGAAAAAAGCATTATATGGACTCAAGCAAGCACCTCATGCTTGGTATGGATGGATAGACGGATACCTAGTAAACTTGGGATTCACCAAGAGTAATGCAAATCCAAATCTTTACCACAAGATTAAGGATAATGAGCCACTGATTTTGGTTTTGTATGTGGACGACTTGTTTCTCGCAGGTAATCAGAAACTTACTGAATGGTGTAAGAAGAAGCTTGCCTCTAAGTTTGAAATGAAGGACCTTGGATTAATGCATTACTTCTTGGGACTAGAAGTATGGCAGAGGCAGAAGGAAATTTTCCTAAGTCAAGGAAAATACACCATTGATATTTTGAAGAGATTCGGGATGTTGGACTGCAAGTCCATTGCTACTCCGATGGATGCAAATCTGAAGAACCTAAGAGAATCTGCTTCATATTCTGATTTGATTGATCCCACCATGTATCGCCAGTTGATTGGATCTCTAATGTATCTAACGAACACCAAACCAGATATATGTTTTGTTGTGAACACTCTCAGCCAATTTATGAGTGATCCAAGGCAGATTCAATGGGTTACTGCAAAACATGTTCTCATATACTTACGTGGCATTGTGGGATATGGACTAAGATATGCTTCAAGATGCGAATTGACACTGCAAGGATTTTCTGATTCATATTGGGTCGGGTGTGCTGCAAACAAGAAGAGTACTTCCAGATGTTGCTTCAGTTTGGGTTTTGTAGTTATTTTCTAGTGTAGCAGGAAGCAGACATCAATAGCACTCAGCACTACAGGGGCCGAGTATATGGCTTCCAGTACAGCAGCCCGAGAAGCAGTATGGCTTCAAAAACTCCTTGCAGGATTATTTGGTCAGATTCTAGGACCAATTGTGATTCACTATGATAATTAGAGTTGTATACAGATGTCAGTGAACCTCGTATTTCACGATAAGATGAAGCATATAGCAAGTCGATATCACTACATTTGTGATATGATTTAGAAAGGTGCAGTCGAGTTACAGTATGTTCCAACAGATGACCAGACTGCAAATATTCTTACCAAGCCTCTTCTCAGGACAAAGTTTGATTACTTTCAACAAAATGCATCCCTCGTGGAGAGGGAAAGCTAAGACATACATCTACATTGCTTTCACACCGGTGCCTCTACTTGTTGCAGAGCTCAGCCTGGTATGGGAGTGTTACCGGTTGAAATGGCAGTCCAAGCCACCGACAAGCATGTGAGTAGGAAGTGACCACTGTCACCTTAGTCAACTTCTCCCAATTGCTTCGGAAGCCTAGGCCTCCTAGGGGAGAGCCCTATTATAACTCTGAAAAGACACTAAAGCACCAAAGATATTCTCTTTCGAGGACGTCAATGACCAGTGCCTTATTGGAGTCAAATCAGAGAGTGTCCTATTGTGTGTACGTGGAATATATAAGTGTAGTAATCGAGTTTACTGTAAAATGCATTTATCACTATGATAACCAATAAGTCATATGTGTAAATAACAAATGTGATTATTAGGCATTAGTACGTCTGCAGCATGAATAACAACCATGATCCTGTATTTACCACATTCTTATCTTAAGTTTAAGAGTATGTTGCATATATTTATAAGCAGTAGGATCACAACTAGCATGCCAATTACTTGCAATGTATGAGGTTAATATTATCCACAAGCAATACGAGTGATATGCAACCATAAGTATTTATCATCACCAAATAATTATTTCAAAGCTTGAGTACAGCAATGTATATCAGACATCACCCATAGCAGTATTCATACCAGCATTATGGTATTAGTTAGGCATTCATTTTAGCATAAGAAAAAACCATGCACATTTAACCATATATTTACCAAGTAACTAATCCAACTCTAAACCATGTAAAGTATTGTATGTGTGTTTGTGTGCATACTGTATGAAATTGAATGATAGAAAGGATGTGATTAGTCCACTTTTCACTGTCATATGGAACCAACAACGTATGATCATCTAACCATTGCTTAGCTTGTTGTGTGCAAGTGTTAAGAGGTATGTAAGACCAAAGTATGGGAGGGCTGCCACTATAAAGGGCAGCCTTGTAGGATAATAAAGGATTGTCACAAAAAGCATAACCTAGGGTGAAGAAGGTTGTTGGAGGGCAAAGAAAGACAGTTGAAAAGGAGAAAGACGCTAGCGAGGGACTGGGGAGCAACAGCAAGGGTCCTAGGAAGCTTAGGACTATTTTAGGGCATGAAGTTAGGGCTTGGGGATGGTTGTTGGAAGCACTGGGGAGAGAGAAGGGCAAGCGAAGTTAGGGTAGAAGCTTAGGGAAGGAACCAAGGGTGTTGAAGGGAGGCTGCTAGGAGGTAGCGAGGGTTAGCAAATAGATACTAACCCTAGACTAGGTCTCTACTAGCACAAAAACTAACCTAAACTAAACCCTAGAACTAACTAAACCTAAGCTAAACCTAAGTTTTAGAAAATAAGGAAATGTGTTGACACAAGGGAGATCAACCCTAGCAAAGCCCTACCTCAACCTAGGGCATCTAGGGAGGATGGCCAACCTAGAGAGGAAGAGATCCTATTTCAAACAACCAGCCTAAAAAACTACGGTAAAAACCTAGAGGACCCTCACAAGGAGAAGTGTCTCAGCTTGCTAAGGTGACAAGAAAACTGGTAACGGCCTATTCTAGAAGAAAATGTAGCACCAAGGCTACCGTTTAGTCATGAACATGCATCATCTACCAACATTCAAACAAAGAGATAAGAAGCCTCACCTCCAAATGCTCGTGTTTAGCCAACAAATCAAAACATCACCTTGCAAAGAATTACTAGAAAAAGCTTGCATTAACCATAAAATCTCCCTCAAGAGGGGCGCATCTCTCCAAAGATCCCTAGCAAGGGTAAACAAATGCATAGTGTATTATCCCATGTATCTTGTTTTAAAAATGAAGTGAGGAGATCTATTTATATGATCTCACACTCACTTTTACAAATAAAATCCAGGCCAACATGCCTTTAAAATGTCAATTAGAAATTAAAAAGTGTCAACTTAAAATTAAAACAAAATAATAATAAAATATAGCCATTATGTAGTAGGCTGAAGGTAGGCTACCTGGGGTATTTATACCCCTAGGTGCCAAAATCCGCTCAAATAAGTGAATCACTCCAAACAAAAAGCTAGAGTGAGCTGGATGGAGGACGTTATACCCCATCTAACCCCTAGAATGTTGTAAAATCCTTCAACGCCCTCCTCAAAGCATCAAAAGGCCTAACACGGAGGATTGCTTCCTCTGAGGAAATAAGACCAAGGAGAGTAGGTGCCCACTGACTGAAGGGCTAGGAGGGTGTCCTAAGTGGCTGCGAAGGGAGATGGATGTCTCGTAGCTGAAGCAGAGGCCACTAGAGCTCGTAAACAGGATATGGAGCCATGTGACCTAATGGTCAACCCTTAGGAGCCCCGGACACCAACCCCGAGGTTAAAAACCCCAACAAAGGGCAGTCAGCAATGCCATTAAGCCATAGTACTCCTAAAGGATGAACCAAAGGGCCCAGCCATTACCACCATTGCTCGACAACACCCCTCTTGATCGAAAAAATGGCCCTCTCTCCCTGGGGTACATCTGCAAGTGCATTGGGCACAGGTGCAACATAACAGGGAGAAATCCCATCGGCATTGTGAGACGGGCAGGTAGCAGATGGTTGTATACACTGGTGACCACTACTCGTTCTAGTTCCCAGCCTGGTATGGGAGAAATCCCATCGACAGTAGAGACGAACAGGTAGTAGATGGTCGTGTACACTAGTGGCCTCTGCTCGCCTTGGTTCTCAACCTAGTATGGGAGAAATCCCATCGGCATATTGAGACGGGCAAGAAGTAGATGGTCGTGTCCACTTGTGACCACTACTCATACTGATTCTCAACCTGGTATGGGAGAAATCCCATCGGCAATAGAGACGAACACTTAGTAGATGGCCGTGTACACCGGTGACAGCTATTCACCCTGGTTCTCAGCCTGGTGTGGGATAAATCCCATTGGCACTTGAGAGGAACAGGTAGTAGATGGTTGTGTGAAGTATGTCCTAGTTCTCAATTAGAGATGGACTTGTAGTGGGTGAGATGTTGATTGTTGTACTCTTCGATGGATTGTGTAAAGTTGCAGAACTAGTGGATCTACCAATGCACTGAGTGGATCAGATATATGATGACACCTCTCAATGAATGAAGACAATGTTGACAACCTTCAGTATGTATAGAGATGATCGAGACAGATGAGATGTACATAAGAGACCCAGATGTTCGCGATGTTGATGATGACCATATCTAAAGAATACCTTCCTTGTTGAGAGGGAGTGTTGGAAATTGTGCAACTTCAAAAGTTATTCTTATTGTACTTGTATTGTATTTCCTTGTACCTCCTGTGGGAGATTATACTGATGTAATTACTCATGTAAACCCTAGAAAGAATCAATGTAAACCTTGGGAAAGATTACACAAGAAAAGAAAAGAAAAAATTGTATTTCCCCAAGGTAGGTCAGCCCACTCAATTAGACAAGTTGGCCCTGTTGGGTAAAAGTCAGTTTTTGTAATGTGTATAAATAGAAGGCTAGTGCACCTCATTTGGTCAATCATCCAGACAAGCAAGTTCGCTCTCTCTCCCAAAGAAGTTCGCAGAATCAGCCAGAAAGAGGTTTTCCAGGGTTTTATCTTAGAGAGGCTTTTGTCTCTCTCTCTCTTTCTTCTTCTTTGCTCTCAAAAGCTATCATCTCTATACGAAAGTTTGTTGGGTTTTCCCTGATTGGGTTTCCCAAGATAAATTCTTGTGTTCTTTGTTTTTGTGCTTTGTCTTTCTTATAGAAATCCTATTGTTTATTTCCAATTAAGTTATACTACTATAATCTTGTAAAAACTAATGATTAACTACTCCATTACCAAACCCTCTTATCTTAGGAAAAAAACAACACTCACTTTGGCTCTAGGTAGGTAATTGTACTATTATTTCAAGCTCCATATTGGTTCTTGGTTTTGATAATATCTCTATTATGAAAATCCATACACTAGTATTTTATTACCAAATCAATCACCAAAGATTGATGTATTTCCCTCTTCACAATTGGTTGACCTCTCCCAAGTACCGATCTCTTTTGACCATTTGTGAAGGCTAAATACACCTTATCCTCATAGAACTCCACTGATTAGAAGGGAAATCTTGAACCCTATTTCATCACCTCAGGTTGTGGTCATCCCTACTCTCCAATTTTTTGTTCATTATGTGGCTCAGCCCACAGTTAAGACCTTAAACCAACCTCCTATTTAAAACCCAAATATTCCAATGGTTGGCCCAAACCCCCCTAATACTTGGCTAGTAGTGAGATTTAAGCCTTTGATCCTACCAGCTACAAACTAGTTAGGGGATATGCTTAATGGCTATCTCAAAGTCTTGCCCGAATTCAATGGAGTGAATGGACTTTCTAATGAAGGCCAACTCAGTACCTTCCAAGACTACAATGATAACTTTTCAATGGAAGTTGATGATGTCTTTTCTAGGATGTTTGTTATTCCTTGTCAGGGGAGGCCAAGAAATGGTTTAGAAATATACCTTAACAACTCCATCAATTATTGGGGGGGGGTTTCAAGATTAATTTTTAAGCTTTAAAGACTTGGGAGGGCAAAAAAGATAAGACAAACTACCAATAGATTTTAATACCCTTAAGAGGAATAATAGTGAGATAGTCCCAAAGTTTACCAATAGATTCTACAGAGTCTACCACAGAATCCCAAAGATTGTCCAACCATTTGAGCCAACTGCCATGGTAGCATATGCAACTTCCTTTGACTCTAAGTTGGCCCTACACCTAAGAGAAAGGAAATCGATCTACATGTCATGTTTAATGATGATGAGGACCTAGAGAGTAACATGAGGGCCTCAAGAAGACAACTCAAGACCAGGTATGACCCCCATGAGAGGAATCCCATCTACTGGCCAAGATCCTTTGTCCATGGAAGAGGTAACCAAAATGTTGATGTCTATGGCCAATAATTTAACTAAGGTGAAAAAAGGAGAGTTTGGTCATTCTCTGGGGCCTCCTCCCAGAGCTCAGAGTCAGCCCACTAAAAATCAGCCTCAATTTCGAAGGCCCCCTAATGTGCTGCAAAGGGAGAATATAACAAAAAAGCAAGTTGCCCCACAAACTTCTAGAGTGCAATCTAACCTTAGAGTAGCTTCCCCTCCCTATTATAAGAACTATTGTGAGCAATGTGTTGAAGACCCTACAAATCAGGCCATGAATATCAATATATTGTTTCCTCCTAATAATAACATAAATATGGTGAATGATTTCTCCTCCCCACCTGGTTCAATGAGTTTATTCACGACAGAAGATGAGGTCATCTCATTGAATGAGGAATGGCCCTTTGAGCTTGTTACCGCTCAAAATAGCACCCACAATAGAGTTGCAGATCACTGTGGGATGAGTGGCAAGCACGGGAGAAGCTAGAGCCCAATGTCACCTCAACCTAGCTTCTTGAACGCTTTAGGTCAACTCCTAAGACCAAGGGGGAGTCCCGAGAACTTGGTGAACAATATTTGCAATTCTCTACACAATACACAGACACTTTTACCAAGAAACGTCTCGACATAGACCAATGCCTTCTGGAGTCAAACTAATGAACCATAGTAATCATTCAAGAAGAGGATAGAGTTAAAGATCTTTATCACGGATCCCAAGAAATGTAACATCAAAATGTTGCTACTGTTATAAGATTTCAGCAATGAATATATCTCAGGAAACCTGATAAAAATCGGTCCTAACTGTGAAATTTTCACAGCTTACCAAATCTGATTACACTTTCGATCTTTTACTTAATTAACCCAAAAAAGATAAATGCAACACACCAATAAACAACCATTAAACAGAGAAAACCGCAACACTGTTCAGTTTTGTAACTTGGGATGTCCTCCATGTGTACTGCCTAGCATGGAGGTACTTCTATCAGCATAGGCAGGCGGGTAGAGTGTAAGATACACTCTGTCGGGTGGCATGGATCTAGTAGCAGAGACATGCAAGGAGTTAAGTCAATTTTGCCAGTTACATGCAAAAGTGCATGCATATGCATTTTTTAATGCAGCGGCATGATTTTTGCATGAAATTGAAATTAGGGTTTTGGAAACCTAATTTCACCGGAAGTTTATAAAAGGACATTCAGTATGCAAAAGTCGTTATCTTTTGTGAGCATCAAGAGATCAAAGGAGCTGAGAGCATCAATTGACCTGGGAGGGTGAACCATCTGAGATAGTTGGGACGCATTCCTCAACAGTGAGAGGATAGATCTTCAGAGATTGAGTTCTTTCATCGGAGTAGTGAAAGAGAGAGTCTTCACTGAGTTTCTTGAGAGACTGAAAAGCAGCAGCAACAGCAGCTAAAGGAGGACGTGAGCAACAACACATCACACGTGTGGGACGTACGGGGTTGTTGCACACATGTGGGAGGCTAAGAGGATCCAGAGAGCTGAGGGCCTTCATCAGTGACTAAGGAGAGGTCTTCAGTGATCAGTCAGAGTCAGACTGATAGCATATCAGCTAAGACATGCCTCGGAGGAGTGAGGGCACAGCTGTACAGCTGGGGGATGCTTTCAGTGTTCGAGGAATGCAGTTCAGTTTTTAGAGCAGAGCAAAGCATAACAGAAGATATAAGAGAGCAGTCTTCTAAGTTTAGACCGAGAGTACAACATCCAATGATTGGTATAGATTGAGTTGAGAGTTCCAACTGAGGGTGTACTGATGGGGGCACACTATCCAAGAGCAGCAATTGAAACTGCTGCAGATCTAGGGTTTTGGACCTTCAAGTTCACTTGTTGATTCTCTAACTCATACTATACTTCTTCTATATTATATTTGCTCTAGCCTCGAGAAAGAAGAAAGCCCCTCTGTAGTTGTTTCTCCCCATTGGGGTTTCCAGGATAAATTCCTGAGTCATATGTGTGATTGCCTAATTGTTTATGAGTTGTAAGGATTTCATATGCAGTAAATTCTAATTTTGATATAAGTGTATTTCATCTGGGATTAGTGAATATTGTATCCGTGTTGAGATCTGACTTCCCAGAGCGAGTGGAAACCTCTGGGAAAATTTACAAACACATGAGATTTACCCTAGAAACCCCAACAGGGGAAAGCTATCCAACAATTTATCTTTTATTGCAGGTTTGTTAATCAACATTGCAACATCAACCCTCCAGATATGACTTACCAGATCTCAGACTACTAACTCTCATTGTGCCCAAACCCCTCAACAAAAAAGACAAACCCCGGCTTGAGTGAATCCCTCACTCCAAGCCTCTTAGAGACTCCCTCTCTTAGATCTCGACCACTACAAGAGCTATCACTTTCTCTCGCCACTGTGGTGATTAGAACACTCTCCTTAGACTCCTTTTATAACTTCACGTATGTCAATACCATGGGCAATACCATGGGATGGCCCAATACCATTGACCCTCCAGTACCATGGGATAACAAATACCACCCAATACAATAAAGTATTACAAAATCACTTTTACAAGATTGTCTAGAGAGTTATGCTTCTGGGCGACTTCTACATGCTAGAACCCCATGTAAAAGTACCTATCCGAGCTACCAAAACTAACACTCCTTAGCGAGGAAGGTACTTTTGGAGAAACATCCACCAGGATCAAACGCGTCCTCTACTACTGCAGCTATTCCCTCTTAACTAGAAAACTTCCCTATGAAGATTTGTGCTCCTCCTCAATCAGTGTCACCTTGAGGGAAGCCTCGCGCTCTCCCTCTGTCATTGACACCGATCCAAACTCTAGACTCCCTCTGAAACAAACCATAGGTTGTCCCAACAACCTATACAACATGCCCTCCCTAATGCTAAAATCATGATATCATGCAGTACATCACCACCGACACACAAAAGAGGATATGCCACCCAGTGTTGCAATGTCGAGAAAGGGCAAAGACAAGGTCATAGATAATGCTCATAGCCAAGCGGAGACCTTAATGTATAACATATTTCCTTTTGCCATCATGAACCCCTTAGTCAGCCTCCACTCCAGTACTTCACAGTTAATGGAGACTGGCACAATGTGCTCGAAGGATTTGGTCAAACAACATCAATCACTGGGCATGGAGATTAGCAGCCGGCTCTTTGCAATAAAGAAGCAAGCTACGAACATAGAGCACCTGCTCTCACTTCACATATGAGTATTGTTCCATCCCAGAATTCCACCTCCTCCAGAGCTGACACTGAGGGCAGACTAACCCTCAGCTCTTGAACATGCATCATTCCTGCCACATCCAGTAGACCTTCTAACTCCAACTAGAATACCACCGATCCGACTCTCCTCACTGCATGCCAGATATGTGCGCCCCAACTCACACAATAGTCTAAGTCTGTCTCTAAAACACTAAGGAGTATTGACCTCACTCCTGTCATATGGCTAGATGCGCCACCATCAATATCCCAACCATTGCTGGACCCACAGCCCGCTGCCTAGATTCGCAGTTTTACTGCTGCTCGGACCTTTCTGGGCGTTGCCCAATCACCCTACTAGGCCTCCCAAGCCTCTTTCTTATTGCCCAACAGCATTTATGGGCTACCCAAGTGGCTACCTACTGTCTTAGATCAACCGCCTGTAGCTGCACAAATTTCCTGGGCAGTTCTGGGCTACCCGGTTGTTTCCTTCCCAACGGCCCGACGATTTGCAATCTGGTGGCGCTGACTAGCAGAATCTTCATGGTTGCAGTATGCTCCTAGCAACTACAACCGCCACCTCTTCATGTGATCATCCTTCACAATCAACCACCACACCAACGCTTCTCTAGCGCTACCGACTACCCAATCGTTGGCTTCGGCTACCTTGATCTCTGCACCAGCTTCTATGCAGGTTGTTCCGGAGCCCTGCACCTTTCACCAGTCAGTGTTATACAGCCCGACGTTGTTGGCAACTACTATCTCTACCCATTGTCATGTCCCTATCGATAGATCTTACGCCTGCATTCGCCGTTAGGATTCTTCACCTCTGTCGGCTTCCTCGATACACCCACGAGTCTGCGCCCTTAGCAATAGAGCCCATTGTCTGCAACATGTTGTCTCCGACACCGCCTGCATCTAGCCTCACATAGTTTGTTCTTCCTCGCAAGCTCACATACTCCACAAACCCTTGCTCTCGAGTTCTCCTATAAGCTATTGTTCCTCTGCCTACATCTTAGCATCACCCTTCCTACAGGATCTATGTCTGTGCGAACTCTCCGATTTTGCCCGCTCGTTATCCACAGTTGGCTCACACTTCACGGATCCACACTCCAATGTGCCTCTGCTAACACTTGTACACTTTAGCGGCTCTACCACTTGCTCCACAGTTGTCGCACAACACTCACCACCGCTGCAACACAGACCAAAAAAAAATGGGCCAAAAAAATTTCCTCGAGGGCTCCCACCCCAAACCCTGCAAACCTTTAGGCTGAGGGGGTGGTCCACCCCTTGAACCCACCTATAGCTTAGAAATTTGTTCATAGGTTGTAACAGTTGGTTGCCTTCACGCAAACTCACCTGAGCTCTGAAATTTCCTTTTTTTCTTTCTCGGTCTCATCCAGGTCTCTCAACCCTGTCTGATACCATGTGAATTTTTCATAACTTACCAGATCTGATTAAATGCAACACACTGATAAGCAACCATTAAACAAAGAAAACCACAACACACAATATTTACCCTCAAAACCCCAACAGGGGAAAACCAACCAACAATTTATCTTTAATTACAGGTTTGTTAATCAACAATGCAACATCAGCCCTCCGGATATGACTTACTACATCTCAGACTATTGACTCTCATTATGCCCAAACCCCTCAGCAGAAAAGACAAACCCCGACTTGAGTGAATACCTCACTCCAAGCCTCTGAGAGACTCCCTCTCTCAGATCTCGACCACTACAAAAGGTATCACTCACTCTCGCCATTGTGGTGATTAGAACACTCTCCTTATACTCCTTTTATAACTTCATTTTATGTCAATACCATGGGCAATACCATGGGCTTGCCCAATACCATTGACCCTCCAATACCATGGGCCAACAAATACCACCCAACACAATAAAGTATTACAAAAGCACTTCTACAAGGTTGTCTAGAGAATTCACTTCTAGGTGACTTCTACATGCTAGACACCCCATATATAAGTACCTATCTAAGCTACCAAAACTAACAATAACAATATCACCTTACCGTATAAGATGTACCTTGTGTAGTAGGGTAGGGGGGATGAGCAAGAGGGTAAAGAGGAGGCCTCTAAACAGTTCTGAAAATAGATTATCAGATCTGATATAAGCTTTATAACAGCCCTCAAATAGAGAGTGGTTCCACTTAACACGTTTCCCAGTGAGCTTCCAACCCCCCAAGGATTAAAATAAGCCTAGAAACCACTTTTTTGGCCTTCAAACTTGCCTGAAATGATGAATGTACCTGTCGTACCTGCAATAACAAATCTGCAATACAAAATCCTAGCTGGCCCAAATATCAAGATATTACAAAAATCAACCACCACATGAAAACACCCTTCAAGATGCACCAATAATTCACCTAGGGCTCATTTTTCCATGGCAGCATAATTTCCAATTTCCAAATATTTCTTGAGATATGATTTTTTTTAATTTTTATGGCTTTTCTAATATCGTTTTTTAAATAAATGTACAAGAGAAATTTGATAAAAAAAGAGTAACAAGGGAGTTATGACTTTAGTCTTTCCAACCCTAGGGCAATTAGAGATCAAGGTCAACGTCCCTACTCAATTTGGCTATTCAAGATTTGCCAACTAGGGCAAGATGCTAGTAACCCAATACTAGGTCAAAGTAGACAAAAACCCTAATTAGGGTAAAAGATGAACTCCAAGGCCCACAATGGAGAGGTCCTTCAAGAGGAAGGTCTCCTCAAACAAAGTTGACCCTAATTTACCTTGCCCAAGGTACAAAAGTCCTTTCTTAGCCACGAGTTATTGCAACTATTCTTAGGATCAACCTTGCAAGATAGTAGAAACCCTTAAAAAATCACCATTCACCATCCACCAATCATCACATGCCAAAGAGAGAGGTGTGCGTCACTCAAAAGCTCCAATTTACCAAGAGGAAAAGAAAAAAATACATAATTTGAACACCTGTCCATATCTTAAAAATGAGAATTAGAAGCCTTATATATATGAGGCTTCCTTTACTTAATTTTAGAGCCTACCTTCATAAAAAGTAAAATAACTTAAAACTAGGGGTTTCCACCCACAAGTCGAGGACCAAGCCACTAAAGACTAAAAATAATGACAAAATTGATGATAATGGCTTCATCCGAATGAAATGATGAGTCAGGGGAGGATGGCATGCCCCAACTAACACCAAGAATGTAGAAGATCCTTCAACGCCCTCCCCTTTCGCAAGGTGAAGCTCTCTTGAAGAAGAAGATGTCATGATGATGTGAGCACATATGGACCAAGAGGAGTCGTATAATAAAAACAAGGTCCAAGTGGGCACAAAGGAGGTGTGCTAAATCGGACATGACAACCCTTACACGCACAATCAACTTATACATAGAAAAACATAATTGTGGCTAGGAACCCCTAAGCCATGTGTCCTAACGAACCCATCCCAAGAAGCACCGAACACCAACCCAATGCCCTAAGGACCGAACAAGACGAGGACTTTCGCCCATCAAAAGGCAATCAATAATGCCACAAAGCCAACACTTCCTGGAAAGAGAACCAAGAGGACCTGCCATGACCAGACCATGGGTCTTGTGCCCCACTAGACCATCACT
Organism: Pseudotsuga menziesii; assembly: GCA_001517045.1. Taxonomy (NCBI): domain Eukaryota; kingdom Viridiplantae; phylum Streptophyta; class Pinopsida; order Pinales; family Pinaceae; genus Pseudotsuga; species Pseudotsuga menziesii. The sequence continues at coordinate 126,973 of LPNX011022932.1, read as the reverse complement.
TATACATAAACAAGCCCAGACTTGGCATTTTACAATGACAAAAGACCCCTTCACTCTAGTATATCTTGGCAAGCACGATGCGAACAATCTAGGTTGAAATAGAGCTATCACCTCTTCTACTCAAGATGGTCTCAGATAATATCGTGGTTGAAGTGAGAAAGAGGTACAAGCTCAGACAAAGTCTGAATGCCCCTAACTTTAAAAGAGAAGATGTAGTAAAGGGTATTGAGATTGCCAAGAAGGGACCAGCACTTAAGGCCTCTTACGTCAGAAGGTTTGTTGTCCCAATCGGAGAAGAACCCAAGGTGATAGAACAACCCAAGAATACCTAGATTGTTGGAGCTAATGAGAAGTCTCCAATATCACAACAACCAAATGCCATCTTAACCAAGCATCTTGTTGTTACCAAGGTCTCAAAAGAAACACCTTTAACACCTTCATCTTTTGATAAAAAGCATGCATACAGTAAACTGAAAATCCCCATGCCTCTCTATGAAGTTATCAAGGACCCTACTCAAAGGAGAAAAGAGTCTAAATTTTTCAGTGTAAGACAGCACATCCATTTTTTCCTCTCATTCTTATTCCTTCTATAAACATGATTGAGAAGGAGACAACACTTGTTGTCCGAAGTGTTGATCCACGAGTTTCAAGGAGTTAAAGTTCAGATCGTAGAGGTTCATATACCAGTATAGAAACAAATTTACCACCTAGTGCAACCAGGAAACCCAAGTGCCTTACCCAGATCCCAAACATTGCAGTAGGAAAAGGAGCAAGTTGGTGCTCCAAAGACTTATTTTCACACAAGCCATCCTCCAAAGAAATTTGCAGTATTGTCTTCCATCATTGATGTCGATCCTTCTAGTTATGAGGAGGAAGAGAGGGAGCGAGCAAGTATGGCAGGATCCCATGATGGAGAAGTACAACTCCATCATGAAGAATGATGTGTAAGAGATTACGCTTGGACCATAGGAGAAATCAATGGTTGATTCCAAGTCGTTGTATACGGTGAAGCATGCAGTGCCACATACAAAAGTACAAGGCTCGGCTCATCGTGAGAGGATTCTCCCAAAGAGAGGGAGTTGATAATGAGGAGACCTTTGCTCCAGTGGTCGGGTATAATTCTATCGGGAATATTATTTTTTTAGCATCACTTTTGGTTGGTAATTATATTAGATGGATGTAAAGACAACCTTTCTCAATGGTGTGATTAAGGAAGAAGCAACAATAATCAACCGAGAAAGTTTGAGTTGCATGGGCAAGAGACCCATGTGTGTAGGTTGAAGAAATCCTTTTACAAGCTAAAGCAAGAATCGCATGCTTGATACTCCACAATTAACGAGTACCTATTAGGTTTGGGCTTCACCAAGACTTCTGTAGATCTCGATATTATTTATTTGACAGATCTGATCTGCTTGTTTTGATATTGTATGTAGATCACCTGATATTTATAGGGAGTTCAAATAAGCTCATTACATGGTGCAAGGCAAAGATGGCACATGAATTCGAGATAAAGGACACTAGAATAATGCACCATTTCTCGAGTCTAGAGGTGTGGCAGGGTACAAGTGAGGTTTTCCTTGGGCAAGGAAATGTCAAAATTCCAAACCCTAGGTGATTGTTGTCCTTATGTTCTCAACTACACAAAATTGTTATTTAATTGCAAAAATTAAATTTTTCACATAGCAACAATCACACGTATAGCTAGAAAGCATACAGCAGAAGCATAAACATAATACACAGGTAATTACTCCTTCATATCAGCTTTTCATTAACAAATCAAAGCTTATAAGGAAACCTCCACAAGCTGTCAATCTAACAATTGTTCAAAACACCCAAGAGTAGAACTGCACACCTATCAAGACAATTTGGCCACTGGAAAAAGGGAAAATTGCTTCTTGGTTTGCTAATTTGTTGTACAGCTTTGTCCATATGACTATACAGATTGTTCTGTATGATTGTACAAATTGTTCGGTACAACTATACGAAATCCATACGATTGGTCCATAGGTAACCCATATTACTATGTGGATCACCTGTACAAAATTTGAATATTTTTGTTGCATATTTTTTGACCATGGATCCTCTTTGGTGATTTAAACATGCTCAATCAATGAATTAAATCACCTCTCAGCAAAATTTGTCTTTGAGTGTATGATCCATAAACTGTCGTGGATATTCCACTGGAACTATTCGTCACAACATATCTTACAACTTAGTTCTTTTTATTAGCTTATCTCCACTGAATGCTAAATAACTGGAACTGAAAGATAGATAACTAGAGCAAAGAAATACATAAATCCACACAATAAACACAAGATTTACCCTGGGAAAAACCACCATGGAAAAAACCCACCAGAAATGAGGACTATGCCTTACTCTTTTAAATAAAATGTAAATACAAAGGAAGGGGTACTCTCTATATGACTCTATGACCAAAATGACTACTACAGGATCTCTTATCTCCTTTGTTCTAAAAAAATCTCCACTCCCGTGCTATTGCTCAACTATGGAACAATACAATAAATTCATAGGAAACGGAACCCCTTTTTCTCCTATCAGCTCGGTATTTAACATAGCTCAATAGTCGTCTAGGGTTGATTTTAGGCTTTTGCATGCCTCGATTCCTAATTAGGGTTAGGGTTTTGGACCTTCTAGAATGTTCTTGAAAGTCCACACATGACTAGCTCCACATGTGTGAGAAATGAGAGCTAACGTGGAATCCACTCGATACCATGGTGGTCAACTAGATAGGTCAAGTTACAGGAGGCATAACTTCCTCGTATGGACTTCGTTTGAGGCAATTCTTGGATCATTGGAAAGGTATTGGAGTGTAAAATTGGGTCAAGGGCATGGCTCAAGCGATGAACTTTTGACCCCAACAAACATCGTTTAGACCCTCACATAGGCTCTGGAAGGTCCTGGACCCCAAATATGCAAAGTGAGCCTTGCCCCTAAAATGGGCCCTACAAGCCAATTCATCCAATCTCTCCACCCATTAAGCACCAAAATCGATGACAAATTATATATTGATCCATTTCGGCTCACACCTCTCATTTAGGGAGGCTTTTGGTCCCCAAAATCTTTTAGTGAATGAGGTGGAAAAAAAAATCCTCTACCTTCTCCTTGGAGTACCATTTAGCCTTGCTTGGAAGTTGTCCTTTCAACCCCACTTGCTAGAGCTCATATTGTCCTCTCCTAATTATCCTGGACTTCTTCTGCAAAATTGTGTCTTTTGCTAACTCTCTTTGAGACTCTAGTGTTAAGTCCTCTACAAAAGTTGAGACCTACTCAAGTTCCTAATCCAACATGGAAGGTTCATAGAGTTTCAAATTTTCCACATTCACTATTGAGTAAATGTACATATATGGGGGTAGACTGAATCTAGAGGCATTATCTCCTACCTTCTCCAGCACTTCAAAAGGACCATACCATAATGCCTTAATTTTCTTATCAAAACCTCGTAGTCTTTCCTTATTCAAGTGCAACCAAACTCTATCTCCCACCTTGAATGTTTTCCCAACCCTGTGTTGGTCATGTTTCGCCTTGTACTTTTCCTATGACTTCTTCAATGCCTCCTACTTGCAATTGGATTTTCCTAATGTCATCAATGAATTTTTTCGACTCATAATGCTTCATCTATGGTGTTTTCCCTCACTCCCCCTTGTTGTCAATAAACAACATCTAGAGGCGAAGGCGGCAAATAACCAAAACAAGTTTCAAAAGGAGACTTCCCAATGGAAGTGTGGATTGCTATGTTCTAAAAGTGATGGATGTAGATCACATTTTCATCCCAAATCTTCGGATGCTTCTGATTGTAACCCCTCAAAAGCTACACCAAAGTACTGTTGACTATTTATGTCCACCCATCTGTGTGTGGATGGAATGTTGTAGATCTCTTCAACTTGGTGTCCATCTTCTCCCAAAGTGTAGTCCAAATACACTAAGAAATCTGGTATCCCTATCTAAGATGATGCTCCTTCGGATCCCAAAGTGCACCCAAACTTATTCAAAGAACCTGTTTGTTGCTTCTTGTTCTTTGATGATCTTTTTACAAGGCATAAGAATGCAATTTTGCTGAACCTATCAACTACCACAAATAAATACTCATGTCCCTTCCTAGTGGTTGGAAGACCACCCACAAAATCCATAGAGAGGCTCCCCCATGGTCTCGTAGGAACAGGTAAGGGATAGTATAGAGTCTAGACCTTGCTTCCTATTACTAGGTTTTCTTGTACAGCAAAGTATGCATACTCTAATAAATCGAGCTACATCTTCTTGAATTCTAGGCCAATAAACATATCTTTGTAAGTTGGCAACTGTCTTCCCAACACCAAAATGCCCTACAACTTTGGAGGTGTGAGCCTCTCTCATGAGTTGCAATCTCACATTTAGAAACACCAAGCTTATCCATCTTGTAGAGCAACCCATCTTTGACATGATAGTTAGCCTTGTTGTCACCTTTTTCTACATGGAATTGGCCTTGTAGCTATTGAAATACCCCGTTGAAGTCCTCATCTTCTGCGTATTTCTCCTTGTATGCATCATGGGTGAAAGGCTCTATATGCATAAGAGAATCCAAAGTTGTGATCTTGGTTGTAGGTGGCCTTGAGAGCATATCTAGCAAATTGTTTGTACTACCCTTCTTATACTTAATGATTAGATGGAATTGTTGTAAAAATCCCATCCACTTGTAGCATTGAGTTTGTTGTAACTTACTCTGAGCTGCAAATACTACAACAGTTGGTGATCAATGTGAATGATGATCTCCTTGCCCATCAAATAGTGCTTCCACTTTTTAACAGCTTGAACCAAGGCATAGAGTTCATTTTCATATGTAGGGTAGTTCAAGACGTCGCCATGGAACATTTCAAAATGATAACATACTAGCCTTACTCCTTGCATCAAAATTCCTCCCATGGCATGCCTACTTGCATCTATCTCCAATTCAAAAAGCTTCTGCAAGTTAAGCACTGCAAGAACTGATGCCTGGCTAATCTTTTGCTTTAGCACTTCAAAGGCTTTTTGTTGATTCCCTCCCCACTGGAACCCTTTGTTGTTGGTTGTTATGGAATGGAAAGGTGTAGCCACAACCGAAAAGGAAGCTATGAACTTCTAAAGGTATTGTGCTACACCCAAAAAGCTCCTAACTTCAGTGGCATTGTAGGAGTAGGACACTTAGTCATCGCCTCCATCTTTGCATGATCAATCTTAAGTTCTCCACCAATCAAATACCCCAAATACACCAAAGAATGCTAAGCAAATTCACATTTCTTAATGTTTGCCAGCAGATGATGTTTTTTCAAGGTCTCCAACACCTGCTTGAGATGTCAGTTATGCTTTTCCCAGGTAGTGTTAAAGATAATGCAGCTGCGAGACCCATTCTCGGGGAGGATGGTACCCTAGTCAGTTAACTAGGGTTCCTGGTCAGTTAACCAGGCAGAGGAAGACTCTGGAAGATACCCTAGGGTCTCCAATAGTCTCCTGGGTTTCTTGGTCTGAGACCAAACAGGTTGATGCCATAGCAAAGTCCCTAGCATGTGGTTAGGGCTCCCATATGTCTCTAGGGTATTCTAGTATGGGACCAAATAGTTTCTTGGTCACGAGGACCAAGCAGATCCTACAGGTTGAGACATAGGCATCTTGGTCTGGGAGCAAGCAGATTCTTGGTCTGGGACCAGACAGTTCCTGCAGGTACATACCTAGTCAGTTAACCAAGTGGATCTTGGTCAGTTGACCAAGATGATGATGTCTGATGTCCTCTTCCTCTAAATGGTTATTGCTAGGTTATTTCTCAAGGGACTGGCCACCCCTTGATGATGTCATTAGCACTTGACCTTTTAGGAGCAGTCTGGAAGACCAGAGGATCACATCATCCAGTTTGGACCTTCCTTATATGGTGATGATAAAACTTCTAGTGATTGTATAGAACACTTATGGACTATATACCTTGAGAGAGAAGATAAAAGTTTGGCACCTTGGTCTTGTGGGTAAAAGGGTTGTTTCCCCACCTTGATGATACACCTTGGTCTTGTGGGTAAAAGGGTTGTTTCCCCACCTTGATGGTACACCTTGGTCTTGTGGGTAAGGGGGTTGTCTTCCCACATTGTTGTGACCCCTCTTGTTGACTTGTGGTCTTGTGTTTTCCTTATTGGTCCTAGCGCCTATCTTGATTGTGGCACCTTGACCCTTTTGCTATGATAACTTAACTTTATTGTTTTTATCTTGTATAACGTCTTGACCATTGGTACCCTATCCTAAGTCAACATAATATTATTTTACGTTTTATTTTGGTAACACTCCTAAAAGCTAGGGTTAGAAAGAAATTTTTTCTAGAAGACCTTTCAAGGTTATAAATTTAAGACCTAAGCTTTCATTTGGTGTGCCTTGACAAGACAAAATTGGAGATCTTATTCATGCCTATTCTAATGATTTATTGTCACTCTTTGGATTGGGTTTTTGCTGTTGGTTTTGAGTTGTCGCTTTCTTGTCCAAGTTGCTACTGTTGTTTATGAGTCAGTCCTGACCTCTGCTCAGCCATCTAAGGGTTGTCGTGACTGTGTTCATCCTGTTAGGGGATAGTCGTGACCTTCCTCAGCCTGCTACGGCTGCCTTGATACCTACCTCAACTTGCTAGTGTTGTCATGACACCTTCCTTATCCCCTTAGTACTCAGCCGTGATTGTTTGGAAGCCTCTAGAGCTGGGTCGTGACCTCTAGAGTTGGGTTGTGATTGTCTTGAGGTCTGTTTAGACTGGGCCGTGAGTTGTTGAAGCCCCTTACAACTAGGCCATGACCTCTAGAGTTGGGCTATGATTGACTTGAGGTCTATTCAAATTGGGTTGTGAGTTGTTGAAGCCCCTTACGGCTAGGTCGTGACCTCTAGAGTTGGGTTGTGACTGTCTTGAGGTATGTTCAAGATGGGTCGTGACCACTGTTAAGCCTGCAAGGCTATATTGTGACCTTTGTGAGCCATCTGGGGCTGGGTCGTGACTACTTTGAGGTCTGTTCAGTTTATTGTGAGCCTGCTAGGCTGAGCTGTGATTATTTGCAGCCTGTTTAGGTTGGGCCATGACCATTGAGTGCCTGAAAAGGCTAAACAGTGACCTTGTTTGAACTGCTAGAGCTGGATCGTGACTGTTGTGAGTTGCTAGTGCTGAGCCTTGACCATTATTGAACCTGTCTAAGACTACCATGGTTGTTTTGTGATCTGATATGTACTTACCATGACTCCTAAGGTCTATTCAGTGGGTTGTGTCCTTGTCCTTGCTAGTGTCCACCATGATTGTTAAAAGCTCTGAATTTTGGGGTATGTCTTGGTGCTTACAGTGACCCTTGTTGAGTTTGTCGTGACCATTGTTCAGCCCCATGACCTGATGAACTTGTTTAAAGAGTCCCTTTGCCCCTTTCTTCGCTCTTTGAGGTTGCTACCCGTAAGTATGAAGGGTTTGAAGCCTCCATCCTCGTTTCTGGATTGTTTAAGTTAACACTTTAAGGTTTGTACTTGTCTAACTCTACCCTACAAAAATCTATCTATCTCTCTCTTAGGTATGTCCATTGTTCCTTTAGTGACTTGTCTCCTAAGAGACAAAGTCTAACTTGAAAAATATGTTTGAGTATAAGGAAGGTCCAAACTAACATTGCTTTTACTGATGCTAGCCTTGTTTAATGTGTTCATTAGTATATTAATGTTGTTGTTATTTATTGTCCTTGTATGCTTCAACTTTAACACAGGGACCTTTGGGAGTGTTGAAAGAGATGAAAATTATGTTTTAATTTTATCTTGCATTGTCACTGTTGTACTTTTACTTCATCCTTCTGAATAATTGACTTGAATTGTTGCACAAGTTAGTTAAAAAAAATTTAAAAAATCCTAAAACTTTAACAGGTAGCACTAAAAACCAATATATCATCTGAATACACTATCACAAATGAATCTAAGAAAGGACGCAATACATCATTCATCAAATGCATAAATGTAGTTGTTGCATTACACAAATCAAAAGGAATTATTAACCATTCATATAGACCTTGCCTAGTCTTGAAGGCAGTCTTTTAGGTGTCTTCTTCCTTCACTCGTACCCGGTGATATCCCTATTTGAGATCCAGCTTGGTGAAGTACTTGACATGCTACAACTGATCTAGCAAATCATCTATCCTTGGCAGAGAGTATCGTTTCTTAAGGGTGATCTTATTCAAAGCTCTGTAGTCAATACACATCCTTCAAGTCCCATCCTTCTTGGTTACTATGATTATAGGTGGCCCACAAGGTGAGGTCCTTGGTCGGATTACTCCCTGCTCCAACAATTGTTGCAAGAACTTCTGCTGTGAGATTGGCCTGCGAACCGGAATCAATTACAGCACCAACCTTGGTCTTTTTTTATCTGGATCTTGATATGGAAGAGTTTTGTATCTCCTTCTCTTCCTTGTGATGAAGGCTACTCAAATTCAACTCCTTCTACATTGAAGTGCAGACAATCTTCTCATCCACATCTGAGCTACATTCTACCTCTTTGCTTGAATCTGTGACTAGAAGGTTCTTCTTCTTAGCATCCTTCTTGCAGATCTTAGGGTTCAGCTCTGGATGTAGCTTCCAACACTTCTCTTCAATTTGATCGTCGATGTTACAATGGTTACAGTGTTTTTTGGATCCTTGCACTGATATGTCGTGGTCGTAGCCTTCTTGTCTTTTCCTTTCCACTTCTTTTTCCCCTCCTTGGAAGCATCTTGGTTCTCTTTTTGTTTACAACTGCTTGGTTGTCCTTTCTTATGGCCTATATTCTTTGTGTACTGTGCTTGCACACAGACCTCAACAGTTGTCCTGGGCTTGAAGAGAATCACTTGCTTTCGTAAATGACTATGTAAACCCCTCAAATACTTGAGGACTACAACTTGGGTGAGATACCCAACATGATAGCCATTTTCCTGAATTCAGTGACGTACTCTTCCACACTCTACCCTTACCACCAAGTTAATGCATGGCCCTCTAATTTCAGTCGAGCAAATGAAATTTTCTGCTCCTCGTCTATGTTGTGGATAATAAAATACACCTCTACTTGATCCAACAAATGATTCAACTTTAAAGCATCGATCTCACCTTGGTAGGGCTTGATATCCACTTTTGCTTCCATCTTAAATAATGTCTAGGAAGAAATATTGGTACTAGAACATGGTTTCTCTTTTTTTTTAGTCTTTCCTCGACTCCTTTTCTAGGTCGTCTCTATCTTCCAAGTTCCCCTCTAATCCGATCTTTGATTTAGAGCCTCCAAAATCATCAAAAGGTCCAAACTTGCTCTCCAAAGCCACCATGAGGATTGACATGCTGCATCAGATATCGGCGACTTGAATTTCCAACTTTGCAAATCATTGCTCATAATTGTTCACTGCTCCTTCAACGGACTCATCCGCCATGGCTAGGGTTTGAAGACTTTTTCTTGATTCCACCACTAAATCTTGCAATTTCCCACAAAATCGCAAAGAAACCTACTCAAATACCAATATGATCCATACATTGCGGTGGATATTCCACTGGAACAGTTTGTCACAATGGACCTTACAACTTAGTTCTTTTCATTAGCTTATTTCCACTGAATGCTAAATAACTGGAACTAAAAGACAGATAACTAGAGCAAAGAAATACACAATCCACAAAATAAACACAAGATTTACCTTGGGAAATCTCGCTATGGGGAAAACCCCAGCAAAAAATAAGAACTATGCCTTGTTATTTTATATAGAACGCAAATACAAAGGAATGGGTATGACTCTACACCTATGACTCTACGGCCAGAATGGCTATTACAAGATCTCCTAACTCCTTTGTTCTACTCTAATATACACTCTCATGTTGTTGTTTAACTATGGGACAATACAATTTCATAAGAATAGAACCCCTTTTTTGTCCCATCAGCCAGGTCTTTAACATAGCCTGATGGTCGTCTAGGATTAATTTTAAGGTTTTTGCATGCCTCGATTCTCAATTAGGGTTAGGGTTTTGGACCTTTTAGAGTGTTCTTGAAAGACCACACATGATTAGCTCCACATGTGTGAGAAATGAGAGCTAACATGAAATCCACTCAATACCATGGTGCTCAACTGGATAGGTCAACTTACAGGAGGCATAACATCATACGAACTTTGTCTAAGGCGATTCTTATACAGTTGAAAAGGTCTCAAAGTATAGAATCGTGCTGAGTGGCATGGCGCAAGCAATGAACTTTTAACCCCAAAAAACATTGTTTAGACCCTTAAACCCTAATCTGCCAAAACCCTAATCCTTTGTGAGATGTATGGTTGGGATTAATCTAAATCACTAGTAAGATACGATAATTGTATTAATGTCCACTAAATGACCACAAAATTGGACCAATGGGACTAGAGGAAACATCCAATAAGAGTACAAAGTAGGAGTGCGAAAGCAACTCCTAGAGAATGTTGAAAGCAGGATAAAAAAAGAAACATGAAGTAAAAGTACCACCTAGATAAGTATCTGACTAAGCTAATCACTAGGCCTAGCCAACACCAAAAGAATGTATATAACAATATCAGAGGTGCAGAAATACTAAACTGGACAACTAGATATCAATCAATAAAGAGAGCGAGAGTGAGAGATTTAAAGACGAAGATGAGGTTGGTGATGTCAAGGTCTTTTGGGTCTGATGATCGACGGTGATGGGGGCAGATATCAATCAATAAAGAGAGCGAGAGTGAGAGATTTAAAGACGAAGATGAGGTTGGTGATGTAAAGGTCTTTTGGGTCTGATGATCGACGGCGATGGGGGCAAATGGGGCACTAGCTTGTTGTTGAGCCACAAAACACATACACACATTTTTGCGCATATACATATACTATACCCAAAAAAATCTAAAAGTACAGGGAGAGGCTCTCGCCAAGTTGTCATGGCTTCAATTTTGATCTATCTGAACACTGTAAAGTACTTATTCCTGATCTTTTGGTCGTTATCAGATATGCGCACCTTTAAGGTAATGAATAAGCCCCGACAACTTAAACATTAAACCCCAAACCTATCAATGATCACATGCTCGAATTAAGTTACACGGATTGTCAATGAAAACCTTACAAGGCCACTGAGCTCTTTAACACCTTTATGAATGTCACAATATCAAATATCCTGCGAAATTGCCAAAAAGCCCTAAACCCTCCACTTTCCACTGAATAAACGCATACAATCCACCCATGTTTTTTCCCGAATTGTCTTGCAATTGTGGACTATTTCCATAAATCATAGAGAGGGTTACAAAGTCTTGCCAAGTGTATAGAATCCCCCGTCCTCAAGCGAGCGTTGGGCCGTGCAATTCTGGACTCGAATGGCGTCCTGGGCCTTACTTCTTGCCACCTATCCCATTCTTCACGAGTAACCATTCGTACAGTGCCCTGTTCTGGAGGTGCTCTCCTGGCTTTGCGCTCTATTCTCTCCTGTTCGTGTGCTTCATCGTACTGCAAAACAATGCCGAACTGGTTGTGGTAAATAAAATGAGCGTTTTTCACAGAGACCCGGGTAAAATGACCCCTGAGAACATGCTGATGTCTTAATGCGGCCAATTGCTGTGCTATCTTGTATTATCTCATAGTTAACAGAAATAGATTCTGGGGGGGCAATAGAAGAATAACAAGAGAAATTGCTTCTTCATGAATCCACGGGCAAAGGGCATAGAGTAAACAAACCATCATGAGCAATTTCATGATCACTCCAGTGGCTACTGCAATGGCGACCATGGGAACTGTTGCAGTGTCCAGGAAAGCAGTGTCTTCTGGCACTTTCACCATGACTTCCATTATCTTCTTCTTGGATTTCCTGCTGTTATTCATCTGCATTAATTTGCTCCTGAGCATTTGGCTTGGGGAATCTGCATTAGCGTTTGTGTGTATGAAGCTCTGCAATTGCCATTGCAATCTGTTGGAGATCAGAGATCTCAGCATATTTCAATTTAGCGGGGCTTAATGTGAAAAATGTTCGAAGACAAGCGAGTTTGAAAGAGAACAAAACACATCAATGCGTCAACAAATATAAGCTACGCTGCAATAAAAATTGAAATTTATGATATACAAAATTTTTATGGAAAAAAGATTGAAAATTTAATTTAGTTAGTGCTTTACTTACCAAAAGTTACAAGTAAAATGGAAAGATGCCTATATGTTTTTTTATTTTTACACCGCCTACATACATACATGTTACACTTAGCAATTGTCGGTATACTTACATGTTACAACTATCCTGTAAGGAAAATGGCTTTTTTTCATCTGAATCAAAGGTAACCTTTGAGCTGCAACATGAATACAAATATATAAGGAAGGGCCACAGCTAAGGGCATAGTACAAACACATCTTCAAAATACAAATAGAAAGAACCAAAGGAGGCTCCCGTAAAAAACAAGAAGCAATACAATATGAACTTCCAGTCCCCATCTCGAATCACCTCAGCAACTTCAAACAAGTCAATACAATCAAGCTGATCTAAGGAGGCACTGCTGGGAAGTAAACAGGCTCAAAATAAGAATAGTGAACCCAAGTCACCCCAATCATCAAAGATGAAAAAACTCAAGCTCAATCCCCAAAAGAAGTAAAGGGGAGAATGTCAGAATCAAAAGAGTTGAACAGAGCACTGCCAATGGCATACATCCTCAGAAAATTCCAAGAAATGTAGGATCCCAGATGGTAAAATAAGTGCCTCCTTAGATAAGTTGTCCGCCTTGACATTAAATTCTCTGTAGACATGGGATGATTTGAGATGGATAAAGCAAGATCGGAGGGCCATGATCTCATGACACCGGCCTACCAAATCCAGAGCCTCTAAGGCAACCTACCCATTGAACCAATTAATGATTGCCGAAGAGTCCCCTCTGATATGTAAATATGGCAGCCCAATAAGTTTGGAGAAGACTAAAAGCACCCAAAGAGCAAGAGTTCAGACCGAGTATTAGTACTCCGTCCACAGCCCAATTTTAAATGAAAATAATGATCTTTGCTCAGTAAAAGGTGGACACCAATGTCTCCAGTCCTATTTGTTGAAGCACCATCAAAAAAACCGACTGGGAAATTATATACAGGTGCCACAGCTTTTATGTTCTTGTTAGTTCTTGAAGCCGCCTTTATTGTATGTGTATTAAGTTGTTCCAGAATAAGGTGGATGGTAAGCTTCAAAGATGGCCTGAAATTTTCAAATATAATTATGTTGCGCATAATCCAAAGCTGCCAGGTCATAAGAAAGGGAAGATACTTCAAATATTTTTCAATCCCGATCCATTTAACCAGATTTTGCTTGTAAGTAGGCTCATTCCAAGTAACGGCACACTGGAGAGCAATACTAAGTCCACCGATGACCTCCTTAGTGTAGCTACATTCAAAAAAGAAGTGATTGACTGATTATGCATCCCTAGAGCATAAACAGCAACAGTTCGAGGCAGTCCAACACTTCTTTTGTAAGTTATCCCAAGTATTGATCCGATTGGATAAACATAGACATACAAAGCAAATCACTTTTAGAGGTAAATTGAATTTCCAAATAATTGCAAGGATCTTATCTGGAATTTCAGGGGATAGACTTGAAGCAATAGACTCATATGCCAAACAGGCTGAGACCTGACCCGTGCTCTTGTTGTACATCCATACCAGAGTGTCGAGATTATTGCCAATTTGTATGCAGCCATGGGAAAGCCCTTTAATGTAATTGGTCCACAACTCCTTCCAAGTGACATTCAGGTCGAGGTCCTCAGCTGTAAGCCAATACTTATGGGCATGGTCACATGTTCCCCAGTAGTGGGCCTCTACAAGAGAAGAAATACCATAGTCTTCTAAGTAGGCTTTGAGATCCTCCGGTAGTACAAAGTCTGAATTTAAACCAACTATGGGATCAACCCCAATCTTTATATTTTTACCATTTCCCACCCTCCATCCCAAACATCTGGTGATCCAAGACAGAGATCTAATGAAGTCGTTCCAAATGTATGAGGTACCCTGTATAGTAAAGGCTTGAGAGCGGATCCAATCCACTGCAAACCTATTTTTTAGATATTTGTGTTTGATGATGAGAGACCATATACCTTTCCCCTGCAATACCATCCAAAAACATTTGAGCCTGAGGGCCAGGCTAAACCACTCCAGATTCTTAATATTCCACCCACCTAAATCATATGGCTTGGAGAGCAAATGCCAGTCCACCAAGTGACACCTGGATTTACCAAAAGAATTTCCCCAAAGAAAATTAAAGATAGCACATCTGAGATAGTTCATTATAGATTTGGGCATCCTAGCTAGAGTGAGCCAATAAACAGTCAGCCCCATTAAGACTGATTTTACCATATCAACCTACCTTCGAGCGTTAAAAGTCTGTAAGTCCAATTACTGATTCTTTTTTCAAATTTTTTTATAAGCCAATGCCAATCACAGAGATGATAACCCAAAGGTTTCAAATAAAAGCCCAAATACTTAAACCGTAAGGACAAAGGTTCCATTTTAAATGGAAGTAAGGTTGCAACATTGGCTCTGGTGAGATCATCAATTTCATTGAACAGAAAAGAAGATTTCTCCTCACTGGTTTTCATTCCTGTAGCAGAGCAGAAGAGATCTAATAGTTCTTTATAATGCTGCCATTCCTCAACAGTCCCTACCCCAAACAAAATAACATCGTCGACAAATAACAGGTGAGCAAGGTTCAGGGAAGAGGAAACTTTTATACCCACAATATGCCCTCTTTGTTGTGCATGTGTGATCAACAGGCTCAAGTTTTCAATAATCAAAATAAATAGCAGTAGAGAGAGAGGACATCCTGTCTGATGCCTCTCGAACCCAAGAAAAATTTAGAGGGAATGCCATTTATAAGTACAGCAAAATTGCAAGATTCCACACAGCCTAGGATCCAATTTACACCAAGAACAAGTACACCAATATGAAGTAGAACCAGTCTAAGGAATGTCTAGTTTACTCTATCAAAAGCCTTAACAAGGTATAGTTTGAGGATAAAAACTTGCCTTTTTCCACTTTAATAGTGTGCATAACTTCCTGGGTAATGCCAATAGGTTCAATGATCTGCCTATTATGAAGAAAGCCAAACTGATTCCAGGAGATAGCTCTATCCAATATGGGCTTTAGTCTGATAGCTGCAAGTTTAGAAATCACCTTATAAACCAAATTGCAAAGGGAGATAGGCCTATAGTTTGCAAAGGAGGAGGGCTTATCGCATTTTGGTATAAGTGTAATAAAGGTAAGGAAAATGGCTTTGCAATACGAGATACAATTAAAGGATGCCTATATGTTTTTTATTTTCACATACTTAGATGTTACAACGAGTCATTGTCCCCCATAGAAATCAAAACCTAAATTTGTAAACAATACTAAATTGAGCATTTATAGAGGAAAAATAGAAGTACAATAAAGTAACTTTTAAAACATGAAATGAAAATTTTGGGAAAATACATTTATAATAGAAAAAACATATGGAAGAGATAATTTTTAAGTAAAAACCAATGCATTTAATATGAGTTCATGTATCTAAGATAAATGCATTTATAACCCAAATTTGATGAATTATAGAAGATTTAGCAGTAAAGGTTTTGAATGAAGCAAGGCTTTTTCTTGCTTTCGAATTTTCACATCTGCACTATCCTTCATCTGTGCATAGCATTCAAATGAAAAGGTTGGGGTGATGTCTATAGAAGTTATTAATGACCTCACTCTTGATATTGTAGTGACAGTCAGACCTTGACAATCAATGTTGTCAATTTCTATTGTTGCCTTATGTAATGCCATGCCTTTTTATTTAAAACCCCATTCCATTTGAAGGGGTACTTACCTATGAGCCCCCCTTGTTAAAGGTGGAACTAGTACACATTGTGGATTGGAAACATCCCATGGTGGACCAGTGTAGTTGTTGAAGTGGACAACAACAAATGCTGACAATTTAATGAGCTTTGAGCTTGGTGTATAAAAAATACCAACAACTTTCCCAAGAGCTCCATTCATAAGGCTTGTTGCAACCCATAAGTTTGATGTTAACATCACTTATTGTCCTTTGCATAGCAAGACTTTAATATGTAACTGGTCATCTTCTTCAGCAATGGACAATTGTTGCTTGCTTTGTTGTGCATTGCTTCATGCAATTACCATATTGAGCAATTTCAGCATTTATTTATTTTTAATGTGGCTAAATTGTTAGTTGCAAATAAATGCATTGAAGTTTGAAATACATGTTGTTCTTCAAGAGTCAAGCATGAATTTGTTCTGGACATGAGAATGTTCCAGTTCTCCAGTTTAGGTTCTGCAATTCTGATGTTTAATAGGAGTTTTCAAAAAGTGACATGAGAAGGGTCGCTACCTTGTTGTCGAAAAATAGTGTCTAATATGACAATTGTGTTAAAGCTTCGCCAAAGCTTGTTGCCATGAAATGTTTATGCATACATTGGAATGTCTTTTACAGGTGGCAATTTACCCAAGTCACCAACAAAGAACAACAGAACAACCACCAAATGGAGTGTTTCTATGGTGAGGGAATGCTTTATGCAAGCATTCATCAATACGACTAAACAATTATAGGCCAATGAAGCTCATCTCATCAATAAGAATGCATCAAACGTGCTTTAGTTCTTCTTGAAGAGTTGTGAGTGATTGTCCCTTTAGATGGACCATCTCCTTTATAGGTATTTGAAGTGTTGCATGTATTGTTGATGCATGTATATTAAAGGTTGTGACACCAGTAGGAGCAAGTAGCAGTAAGGGATTGATTTTGTTGTCTGAGGTTGTTAGGAGTGCATGCTTAATGCATCCAATTAAGTATTACTTTCATGTTCCCACAATACCTTGGATGATCATTTTGAGTGGAGGGGTGTTTTCATTTTTTGAAAAGTGAGTTAGAGCAATGTCAAAAGCTATGTGTTGGGTGGGGCGTAAGGAGTCCAAAGAAGGGGTAATGGAAGAGTGAGCATGTAGAATTTGGTGGCTAGAGCGATTGAAGTCTATAAAATGTATGGTTGTCTCTTGTAAGTGTACATGGATACAAGTATGGTCCCAATCATGGTTCTTGTCAAAGTCACGATGACCAAGCATGTCAAGGTCACTAAGTTGGTTGTTGTTGCTAGGGTGAAGTTGAGATAGGATTTCCCATTCATCTAAATCATTGGGACATACAACATGCATTTCATCATCAATAATGTCTTCAAAATCATTATCGTGAGGTTGTTGAGTTTGTGATCAGCATGCCATGCATTGTATGAGTTTTTTATGTGTTCCCGACTTGCAATAATTTCTTCATTGGAAAAACCAATGTCATTGGGAATATTACGAAAAGGTTTGTAGAGCTAGAGTTCGCTCTAGCATAAATCAATATAGTAATATGGATCTATTAAATTAATTTCAAAGTATTGAGGCAAAACACGGATAATGATGGAAGTGTCCCTCTTTTTCCACTTTTCCTTTGCACGTCAAGCATCAAAGGATTGATTTCTTGCAGCTTCAATAAGTGACAATGGCTCTAGAGAAATAGGTTGTTCATGTATGCATTGATGAAGCTTGTTGATGAAAAAGTGTCACTCTCATCACGTGCAACACGCTTAGAAATATTTTGACTCACATTTAAGGAAAGAAATGGCCAACTACATATTGTTAAGGGGATTTTTGGTAGCATATGGCATGTTTCTTATGCTCCTATATCACATTTAATGATAGTTTATGTAGATAACTTTCGAACTGCAACTATAATAGGGTCTTGTGGAGCTACAACTTGGTAGATTTTGGTTAGCATGTGGCAACAGCGTTCTGGTTTTGACTTTGCTTTAGATGCATACTTTGAAATGTAGTTTAGCACAACATGACGAGAAAGAACAAGTTTGTATTCAACATCATCTCGCCATATTGAAAGTATATCATAGTTGTGTATGTTTAATCTATCATCATTTCGGGCATGGGTTGTATTTTTTACGTGCATGCTCATCAATTAACATTGTAGATGTAGCATGCAATTCCCATGGAACTTTATATCGACATTCAAGGGTTGACCCTTCCTTTCGCAAACATGAAGATTCATTACATTTTGTATGTCGTCGAAAACGGTTAACTAGTTCCTTGTATTCTTGAAGTGGACTGGATGCAAATATTTATGTTGTGCTTAGTAAACATGGATCATCAACAATTGAGTGATGGAATTTGATATTCCTGTGGAGCATATCTCGTGGATTCCAAGTTGTAGCATATTTATCAAAAAATGCTTTTGCAATATTGACTTCAATTGGGTCCTCCCAGTCAAGTGTGTCCATATTAGGTGCATGTTCCAACCATGAATATGAGCATTAAACCCTCTATGTTTCCATTCACACCTATGCAAAGAAACACTTATAAAAAGATGTGTGTGAAGACAAGTCTTGTAAGTAAAAAGTGAATAGGAATTGAAGTTAGATGGCTAACATGTACCAATGTTCTTTTGCATGGAGGTGTTTCTCCAGGACCTATTCCGAAAAGATTGTGAATTCGCAATGCATGTACAATGATGTAAGATGCGATTTTGTAATAATGTTTTAAACTCTCCAACGATGTTGCTCATTTGGATTGGATTGAGATTTTTCCAACATGACCTTATGTAAATTATGCCAGCCTACTTGTGTGGCCATATCTATTAGTTCATTCCTAGATTTGTTCCAAAAAGATCTTATTCCATGGAGAGAAGAGCTAAAGTGGATAAGTTGTTCTAGAAGTTTATCATCAGGCAAGTCTTGGAGGCGAAGGAAAAGGTCTACAAGTTGTTGGCAAGTTTCCTTCAATATTTTTTACAAAGACAACAATTGTTCCTTGAAAAAGGTCACAAAACAAGGAGCAACTTGAAGCCATTTAAGAGAATGTTGAAGAAGGGGAGAGAGTAATGACCACATTAAATGGTCTTCCGAAATCATGAGACTCTTTCATCCATGGAATATGCACAAAAAAGAAACTTATAAAGTTCAATAGATTATGGGAGGAATGCACTCAAGAAGAACCTTGACTAGTATCAAGAAAAGAGAAGATGGGACCTAATGATGACCAAGCACTAACAGTTCATGTAAAGAAGGACTAAAGCAAGATAGAGGATCAACCACACTAAAGGCTTAAAAGATTTGAAAGGAATCAAAGACCTAAATGTGACTTATTCGGTCTCATATGTTATGCATGTTACGAGAAAGGCCACTTTGTAAGAGATTGTCCCAGAAACAAGGGATCCTCAAGAATAAACAAAAGATGAAAGCATCATGCTCACCTTGTTGAAGAAGATGAATTAGAAAGGAAAAGGAGAAGAGAAGATTCTTTAAGTGCCGAAGAATACATTTTGATCTCAGCTCTTACAGGTACCGTCACCCATGGAAGTAATGATTAGCTTGTGGATAGTGGAGATTCCAAGCACATGATAGGGTACAACGAATCTTTTATCAACCTATCAGAACATGAGTCACCTCACAAAGTGAAACTTGGAGATGACTACCAGTATCCTATCAAAGGGAGTGGAGAATCTTCTTACAAGTTGGATTCATGCAAATCAATGAAGACAAATGATGTTCTCTACGTACCAGGTTTAAAGAAGAATCTCCTCTCCAACTCAACTCTAAATGCAAAAGGATTTTTTGTTGCATTTGTTGATGTCCAAGTACTCATGTGGACAAAAGGTAGGACAATTGATGACACAACAATAATTGGGGAGCAAGAGGGAGGCATGTACAAGTTGAAGGGCCAACCAAAACAAACCTTGGTTCATGACTCTATGGAACCAGGCGAACTATGGCACCGAAGACTTGCACATGTACACTTTAGAGCGCTACCAATTGCAAGCAAGGTAGTATCAGGTCTACCCGAGATTCAAGTAAAACATGAAGGCATTTGCAAATGATGTGCGTAAGGGAAGAATGTGAAGAAACCATTTCCTAGCAATGAAAACAAGGAAAAATAAATTTTGGAGATAATCCATTCAAACGTATGTGTCCCCATGTCCTCCAGTTCCTTAAGCAGGTATGCATACTATGTTTCTTTCATAGATGATTATTCTCGAAAAATATGGATTTATTTCTTGAAAAGAAAATATGAAGTTTTCAATAAGTTCAAGGAATTCAAAGCCTTGGTAGAGAATCACATTGATAGGAAGATCAAGACTCTATGATCAGATAATGGTGGTGATTTCACTTCAGAAGAATTCAAATATCTATGTAGATAATTTGGGATTAAGAGGGATATGAGCACTCCCTACAATCCTCGACAAAATGGCGTTGCAGAGCGAAATAACAAAGTGATAATGGAAGCAGCAAAGGTAATTCTTCATGACTACGACCTTCCAATGCACCTATGGGCAGAAGCAACAAGAACCGTTGTGTATGTACAGAATATAACACCTCATTGTGTCTTGGATAACAAGACCCCAAAAGAAGCTTTCCCAAGAGAGAAACCAAAAGTCAGCCATCTCATAATATTTGGTTACCTAATATACATACATGTCCCCAAAGAAAAGAGCACAAATCTAGAACCTTCAGGAAAGAAGCACATATTCATGGGATACGATGAAACTTCAAAATCATATTGAATATACTTCCAAGGATTCAAGAAGATCAAAACAAACTGAGACGTTACTTTTTTATGAAGACTCGGCTTACAACAAGTCAAGACAATTCCACCTTAAATAAACTGAAGAAACCAAAGTTCCCAAAACCAAAGATACAATAATGAAAGATGTGATCCAAAAAGACCATGAAGACAATGACTTGACATAACCACGAAGACCTATAGATCCACCTCGTGAGCAATAATCCTACAAGAGAAGACCAAAATGTGCACGAGAAGCAATACAAGATGCAGAGAGATATGGTGCTCTAGATGGGACTTCTAGAGAAAGAAAGAGATCAAGACCATACTCCAGCTATACGATGCTACTTTATGGCATCATTGATGAAGAACCTTCTAGCTATGAGGAAGCAACAAAAAATAAGGAATGGAAGAATGTCATGATTGAAGAGTATCAGACAATCATGGAGAATGATGTTTGGGAGGTGATCCCAAGACCATAAGGGAAGTATGTAGTTTCTTCCAAGTGGATCTACAAAATCAAGCATACAGTAGATGGAAGCATAGAAAAATACAAGGAAATATTTGTAGCTCGTGGCTTCTCCCAAAAAGAAGGAATAGATTATCAGGAAACATTTGCACCTATTGGAAGGTACACTTCCATCAGATTTGTACTTGCCTTAGCCACAGTAATAAAATGGAAGATACCCCAGATGGACGTCAAGACAACTTTCTTGAATGGTGTAGTTGAGGAAGAAGTGTACGTGGAGCAACTACTAGGATTTGAAACACATGACAGACAGACTCATGTGTGCAAGTTAAAGAAGGCCGTGTACGACTTGAACTGGGAACCCAGGACATGGTACGACAGGATGGAGAACTTTATGATGATCTTGGGATTTACTAAGAGTAAAGCAGATTACAACCTTTACTTCAAGGTTGAGGATATAAAACTAGTGATACTCCTACTATACGTAGATGACATGTTTCTAACAGGTGAGGACGAGCTCATTGCAGATACAAAGAGGAGACTTGCCACAAAATTTGAGATGAAGGACCTAGGAATGATGCACTACTTCTTAGGTTTAGAAGTGTGGCAGTTATCATATGGGATATTCCTTGGTTAAGGAAATTATGCAGTAGAGATTCCGAAGAGGTTCAGAATGATGGACTGCAAGACCATTTCTACACCCATGGCATCGAACTTGAAGCTACTATGTGATGCTTCTTCAGAGACGGTTGATGTCACGATGTATACGCAGATGGTTGGTTCGTTAATGTACTTAACTGACACAAGGCTAGATATATGCTTTGCCATGAACACATTGAGCCAAATTATGACAGATATGAGACGTGTTCACCAAATTGCTGCAAAGCATGTATTGAGGTACCTGAAGGGTACAAGTGAGTATGGGCTCAAGTATGTGATGAATCAGAGGATTAACCTGCATGGTTATGTTTATTTGGATTGGGCAGGAAGTACCACAGATAGGAAGAGCACTTCAGGATGTTGCTTTAGTTTGGTATCCAGCATGATCACTTAGTTTAGTAGGAAGCAGTCGAGTGTGGCATTGAGTACAGAGGTAGAGTATATTGCAACATGTTCAATTAGTTGTTAGGCAGTATGGTTGAGGAAGCTACTATCATATTTGTTTGATATCGACTTAGAGGCAACTTGTATCTTTTGTGACAACCAAAGTTGTGTGAAGTTGTCTAAGAACTCGGTGTTCCATGACAAGTCGAAGCACATTGAGATCAAGTATCACTATCCGGGATATGGTACAGAGAGAAGCAATAAATCTCCAGTATGCGGCGACAGACAAGCAGACAACCGATGTGTTGACCAAGCCATTAGCGAGAGTGAAGTTTGAGTACTTATGAGAGAAGCTTGGTGTTATCCAAATCGATGTTCCTCGGAAGAGGGAGTGATGTGACATGTCCGAAAGACGCAGGTGCACTAGGGTTGTATCTACATGGTGGGAGATGCAGGTGGTCCAAAAGGACATAATGCATCTGGGATGCTCCTGGGTTGTACCCACATGTATGAATACATTGATGGTCCATGAGTTATAAAGAATTTGGGATGCGCCTGGGTTGTACCTACATGGAGGGAGACATAGGTGGTCTGAAACGACATAATGTAATTGGGATACTCCTGGTTTGTACCCACATGTTTGAGACGCAGGTTGACAGAGAGAGTTGTAATACATATGGGTTGTACCCACTGGTTGGGAGACGCAGAAGTTCCTAGGATGTACCCACTTGGTGGTAGACACAGGTTGATAGAGAGAGTTGTAATACATTTGGGTTGTACCCACTAGGTGAGAGACACAAATATTCTTGGGTTATACCCACTTGGTGGGAGATGTTAATTGAGAGAGACGTAATACATCTGGGTTGTACCCACTGTGTGGGAGATGTAGATGTTCTTGGGTTGTACCCACTAGGTGGGAGACGTAGGTTGTTTGGTGGGCTTGATATGCACCCGGGTTGCTCTCCATATGGATGATGTCATGTATGCTCCTAGGTTGATCTCCATAGGTTGGAAGACACATGTTTTTCATGGGACGCAATGTAGGCATATGAGATGATGAGATGATTTGGATATTGTGGGATGACAATAGGAGATGTAGATTATTTCTTGGGCAATGTAAAATGAGGAACTGGGTTGTACCTACTTGATGGCTTGCTTACAGAGATGATGATGAATTCATATATGGGATATAATCCTACATCCAACATGAAAAAAGGGTTGGCTCTATAGAACTTATGAGGATGTATAGATTCGAGAGATGTCACTAGTCAATGGTCGACGAGATGAGAATTGATGCAACAGTGATGATGATGCAGCGATGATGATGATCCAACGATGATGATGATCCAACAATAATGATGATCCAACAATGATGATGATCCAATGATGATGATGATCTAATGAAGATGGTGATCCAACGATGTTGACGATGTCCATAGATTGTGTCCAATTGTGGTGATGAGCATGTCAAAAGAATATCTTCCTTGTTAAGAGGGAGTGTTCTTGTAAATGTAACTTCGGAAGATATTCTTTGTATTACTATTATTATTATATTGTATTGTACTTTTGTTATTCCTCCATTTGGGGATGTTTTCCCTCCGATCGAAGATGTCATTAATGTAAGTAGTCATGTAAAGAGTCGAGGCAAAACCTTCGTTGTAAGTCGAGGCAATAACCCCAAGGAAATAATGTAAAATGTATCTTTGGTCTCCCACAAGGACAAGTCATCCCAGTTAGTTAGAGAATTCGTCCCAGTTGAGGAAAAAGGCCTCACACATAATTGGTATAAATAGGGAGGCGCCATCCCTCATTTGGACACATAGCAATCACAAGCAAGTTCACTCCAAGAGAGAGAAAGACAAGTTCGTTGGGGTTGAAGAAGAAGAAGTTGTAGAAGACATCTTATCTTTGGGTTTTCTATCTTTCTGACATTGTACTAAGCGACGAATATATACAGAAGAAGTTGTTGGGTTTTCTCCCTTGTGGTTTCCTTTGTGTCCTTCTTTATGTCATGCTTGTTTATCTTTTAGAGATCCTAGTACAATAGATTAAAGATCTAACATATTTGAATTAAAGTGGAAACTCTAACAGATACTTATGATTTGTCGGAAGATATCTCCTATATCCCATGTGTACACACTTTCTACTAAATTTGAGATACTTTGAATATGTATTCCTTCCACATATAGGACAAACACAAAACCCTTTAGTTGTTCATTCAACCATATTTCCATAAGCAACAAAGCCATGGATTACCCACATCAATATAACCTCCATATTAAAGAATGACCTTGAATGAGCATCATATGTCCTTACATCTTCATCCCGTGTTACCTTTAGTTCATTTACCAATGGTTCCAAATAAACATCTATGTCGTTTCCTGGTTTCTTGGGACCATATATTAACAACGACAACATACAAAAGGTTGTTTTCATTCATAAGCATGACATAGTATTATATATGACTAGTATTATTGGCCATACAATCTATACATTACTCAAGTTTCTAAAAGGATTAAATCCATCCATTTCCATTGGAAGTCGCACATTGCGAGGATCTTAGGAGAAATTAGGTCATTTAGAATATATAGTTTTCCATGATGGGATATCAACTGGGTGGCACATTTTTCCATCCTCACTCACATTCTTGTGATGCCAACTAATTTTATGCGAGACATGTGTAGAGCTGTAGCAAATAAAAATTAAAATATTATAATATATACATTGCAATACTTAAGAATAATAAAGAAGATGATTTGTGAGTAGATTGGTAGAACATGAAGGTGCATGGTATAATGTAATTAAAAGAGTTCAAAATCATACCTATACATTCTCTTCAACCTTGGTACTATAGGGAAATACCTCAACACTTTGGTTGATACACCTTTACGCACCTTTCTAGAATGAGCATCAACTTTCCATCTAGATTTGCCACATGTTGGGCCTTCATCCTTACTTCCATATTTTCCTCGATATAAAATGCAATCATCGTGGCATGCATGTTTCATTTCATAGTCCAAAACCAATGACTTAATCAACCTTTTTGCATCATATGCACAATCTAGAAATGTATTTTATTTAGGAAGCATTTATCCTTGCAACTTCAACAATTGGGTGAAACTTGTGTTAGACCATCTATTTTTCATTCTATGGTTGTACAATTTCACTGTGGCCATTAACTTAATGAAACTAGTGCAACCAGGGTACAATGTTGTCTTGGCATCTTCAATTAACCTGTGATATTGATTGATATCTTTCATTTCATCCATTGATGTTGCTTGGCCATTTTCACAATTCACATCTGGATTTTCATTCAAAAACTGATAAACATCATTCACCATTTGAACCATATGAGCATCAACCATGATTGTATCATCATCACTATCATTCTCGGGAACATCGATATCATTTCTAAGCAATGTTGCAAACTTGTCATTATTATTGTCATATTGGTGTTCAACTATGTGCTCATCACCATGCGTAATTTATCAACGTAAATCATGCATCTCGTTTGCATGCCATTTCTTGCTCTTGTCAAATATAGAGTCCATATTAGGAGGCCTCTTGCCATGGAAAAACCAAATTTTATATGAACTCATTATACCATGAATAATTAAGTGGGCATGTACTTCCTCCAATGTCAATATTGAAACATTGCAACATTTTTTACAAGGATATATTTGGTCTTCTTATCATCTAAATTCCTCATAGAAAACTCTATGAATTCTTCAACCCCATCTCGATATTCCTTTGTCATTCTACATACAACCAATTTGCACATCAATTAAAGATAAATCACTACAAATTACACTAAAGACATATTCTATATTATTTCATATCAAAGAATCAAATACACAAACTATACCTCATCTTCAAATTTGTCCAATGTCATTTTTGGGCCATTTGAAAATAAAATCAACCCAATTTTTGGAATTGGCTCCTCGAGACTTGGACTCTCAACTACTTAACAAACTATGATTACTTGAAGAAATAAAATGTTGATTTTAATTTCAGCTTAAATGTAACTTGTTTGCTTTCTCTAAGATATTTTCTCTATTATATATGCCCTAGAATACTCAAGACAAAGAGGAGTCTAGTCTTGGCCTTTAACAAAGGCTTCCATTTTTCAAGGCCAACAGTAGTCTCTTTGCAAGAGAAGAAGCTTCAAAGGAGAGTCTAACCAACCCCTGGTTTCATGTTTAATTTATTTTAAAGAGAACTACCAAATTTCCAAGCTACAAAACTCAAGATCAATCTTGAATCTAGTATAATAAAAGGCATAGACAATATACTTTAAATTAACTACTTCAAAGGGGTGGCAGGTGGGGTGGGATAGGGGGTGATTTTTTACCCCAGAGGAATACTGAACAAACCTATTCGTGGGGTTTGGGAGAAATGTCTAATAGTCAAGTTGAAGCCCTTGCTCATTGGAAAGGTCTCAATCAATTGCTACAATGGAATATAAGCCATTTGATAGTTGTGGGTGATTCTATGATTGTCATTCAATATTTATACTTAAAGCAACCTTCAATAGACGATATGTTATATCGTATATAGAAGAGAATAATGCAATTGATAGATGAATTTGTAGAAGTAGAGGTTTATCATGTCCCGAGATATTTAAATCTAAAATACAATAGAAATGTTACTATAGTATGTAATATAGGTCAGGGTTAATTGAATATTGATGAATATTGATGGAGTGGAAAAAGGATATCACCAAATCCCATAAAATAATGGTTAAAATTGAAATTAAGGGGCATTATGGTCATCATTTGTTGGAGTTCAGGTGGTAGAATAAAGGCATGCAATGGTACTGCTTAAAAAAAATCGATTTAATGAAATTTATTGTTATCACGATTGAAATATTGATGGAGTGTGAGAACAAGTTGGGGCAATACCTTGTTTGTGTGTTTCAGATAGGAAAAATGTTGAATCTAGTATGAGGCATTCAATACTAGAGCATTGTGGTCAACATGGATGGTTCTACTTGTTTTTTGGGTGAATTCTTATTTTGATTTTTTCCTCTCTAGAATCCTCATTTGCATAAGTATTGGAAGGGTGATAAATTAAGGAACTATCTTCATCATAATTTTGATATCTTCTGAACTCCATCTTGAGCGACTAGTATATGGATTCAACTAGGGAATGAAATAATTTAGGTAAGGGTGTACCATTCTTTTGAGTTCTTCAGTCAGTCCTTTGAATCACTCATTGTAGTCTTGTGGCTTAGAATGACGTCTTCTTTGTCTACCTATATTTTAGTGTTTGCATGGACTATTGAGGGTATGATGATAGAAAATGTGGTTTCTTTTATTGGTCTATCGAGTTGAATGTATTCTTGGTTAAAAATTGGTCCGAGTGTTGAAAATTCAAGCTCTGTCTGGAGTCATGGGAAATTATTTTATGCAATAATTTCAATTTTAGGATTGTTGAGGATAATCATAATCTAGAGGGCATTAGTAGTAACTTTGTTTTTAGACTTAAGACTATAATTGAGTGTTTTGAGTGTTTATCACACTTTGTTCTTTGGGATTATTTCGGTCTAGGATTATTCAAATAAATGGATCGAAAAAATGAGAATATGGATAAGTTGGAACAACCCTTTGAAAAAAACCAGGACATGAAGAAGAGGGAGAGAGAAATGGATACCTAGGTCCTAGAAAAAAGACATAAGGATATGGATGAACATAATGTCGGAGGTTGATTGTTTGATCAGATATATTATGAGTTTATGGAAACTCAGATTACCCATTTAAGGAAGTGATTTTTGAAAGCATAAATAGAGATTGAGTTCTTTAAAGACAAATTCACAACCTTTGAGCATGATTTTGCAGTGTTGAAAAATGCTTGGCGGGAACATTATTCAAACTCGTCCCCTTAGAATTTACAGAAATAGGTTGGTGTTGCTTGTATGCCAAGTTTAGAAGATGGGGCTAAGGATCAAAACGATAAGAACAACCATGAGGATGTCCCTTCTCCTTGATTTTCTTCAAATTTGGAATAATTTCCAAATGGTGTTAGATGTGCAAGCCAATTACTCTATTTTACTTATCAATGAAGTGTAAATGTATTATACTATCTAGTTCTTTTATTAGAACACACTCTAGTTAGGTTTTTTGTATTAGGTGGAATTCGAAAGAAAATAACTCTTTTGTAATAACTACTATGTATAGCTCCAAAAAGACTTGTAATCCCTTTTTTCTCAATCAATATGGAGAATTTTTTTAAGATAAAGTCTTTCAGTCCGACTAAGACATTTATTTTTTTGATATTAAAATTATTATACATTTTTGTAAAAAAAACACTTGAAGCCGTGGATGTGTGAATTTAGTATTATATCCACATATTTTGTCCTATTATTTTTTTCCACGAATGTTATTATATTAAGACTGCAATGGTTGTTAGCAGATTCATATGTGTTGGTAATCTACATTTTGATAGAAGATTCATGTGTTTGGGAATGAGCATTTTTGGAGCAGCAAAAAGAGTTGGGCAGTGATTATTTATAGTGTACACTTAATTCAATTTATCTTATATGGAGGACATTTTTGGGCCTTGTATCGACATTGACATGATGTATAATGAGGATGGAATATCTTTCATAAACCTATAGTGCCAAACAACCACTATGACAATGTTATGTGTGTGGAAACCTAAACTAGGACAAATTTAGGTGCAAGAATGTGAAGAATTTAAAGAAGCATATTTGATGCATAATAGTGTTATCAGGTGTCATCATGAGATGAAGATAAAGCATGATAAGCCTAATCTAGAGCATTATATAACAACATTGGGAACAAGAGCATACACGAATATACATGAAAAGAGAGTTAGTACATAATGGATGGATAAAAATTCGAAGAAATTGTGCAATTTATAGATAATAATAATATCTCGATACTATGAGAGGGCAAAGAGAAATGGCACCAAATATTGAAATATATTTTATTACAAGAAGAGACATATCTTGTATATACTATCAGGTTCATGGTTTGTGATCTATTTCAGTTGAAACCTGAATTCAATAGCTATTGGAGAATATGGTATGGGTTGTGTGGTAGCTACAAGTGATGGTACACCTGTTACACTATGGTTTGCTTATCGATCGTGACTATAGAACTAGGAAAAAACCAACTAAATGGTGAATAAACTATGGGATTATCATATTTGTGGTATATTCATGTTGAATCCCTTATCCAATAGTTGTTGGATCATATGCTAATGGTTGTGTGGTAGATGGAAGTGGTGATACAAGTTTTTGCTTAAAGGTCATGGCAATAGAACTAGGGAAAAACAAAGTGTACGATGAATTAACTGAGAACTGAAAAGTTTTGAGGCTTAATCTTCGATAGGTTAGGGGTGTTTTAAGTGAGTTCTCTTTTACCTTGTATCATATAATCAAGCTTTTAACATATTTATGGCAAGAATTTAGAAAGAAGGTTGAACATGTATGGCAATTGTATCTCTAGATATGGCCAAGATCGACCCACAAATCTACTATTAAATCAAATCTCCAATCCGCCCATGTGGTTGATGAAATAAGGCTTTTCCCAAATTCACTTCACTCCATTCTAGTTTGGTTCATTAGTGGGACTAAGTGATGGTTTTATGAGGCAATCATATTGGTTTCTTTTTAATTAAAATGACTTTTACAATTTTTTCCATAAACCAAATCCATTAGTGAATTTTTAGAAATAGTCAACACGATACTCCAAAGGGACATAACTTGAATTTATCCCAGTATACACTACACAAGCATGAGAACGGGTTGATGGAGTAAAGGCTAATAAAGGCGAGGATAGTCTACTTGAGCGTAACCAAATCCTAAACTCTACTTAGCTAACTACGTACAAAATCTTAAACTCTAGTAAGCTATAAACTAGGTGGGTTAAGGAAACGGTTCCCATCATGGTGGTTTTTATTGAACTTAGTGGTGCTCAGTAACCACTATGAAGATATGAAAGACATATCATGAACCTTGTATATGAAATTTTCTTATATGTGCCACTTCTCCCAAAGTGAGCCCCATATCTTATGTAAAAAATAGGACTAAGAGCAAATATTTGAAAGCGATCCATTTTAGTTGACAACACTTACATTTCTCCTTCTTCCAACAATGTTATGCCTCATTTCCTTATGGACCATCTCTATGTGGGAATTCAAACGATCTTTCACCTTCTTCTCCATGAGTGCAATAATAAATTTTCCTCCCATGTCCACCTAAATGTTGTTAGCAAGCAAAGAAGAAACACCTTGGGTCATGAGGATATACCATTGTTGCATCACATTGATGAGAGATATTTTGGGGCCTTTCTTCGTATGGATAGATAGGTCATAAAGGTTTCAATAATTCTTCACCCATTATGGATGGGATACATATGAAGGGTTTTAGGAGATTGGAGTTCCATTCAAGTGGGTTTATGCCTAGGTCATTTGGGGTCACAAGCATGGCAATGGGTCAATGTAGTAAATGATTGTGGAGGCGAGGATAGTTTAATTGAGTGCAACCAAACCCTAAAACCTAGTAATCTAACAAATACATGGGTTAAGGAAATGGTGTTGGTCACGGTGGTTGATATTTAAAAGGGCCAATTTATAAACTACATCCCTCCCTAGTATGATCGTAGCCATTTTCTCTGTGCACAACCAAGTGTATGGTGGAGCTACGATGATTACAATATGCTAATATTCTTTGTTTATGTAATCAACCAACAAAAAGAAATAGATTTTTTGTTATGTTATGTCCCATGGTTTACTTTGCAAAAAGTTATTGGTCAAATTTCCCATAGTTGTTGCTAGTTGCCAAGTGTTCTCCCATATTTATGTGTTCAGTAATTGTAACAAATGGCCTCCTTGGGAAAGGAATATAGTGGCTTTATAACTCTAAATAAGACATTGTGTTGACATGTTACCCTATGCTCGTTGGGATACTTAAGTTCCTCAATCAAAATCACCACTTTATCATTATACCTCCTTGAATTTATTTATGGGGTAAAAAACGAGAGTATCACATTGATGCAATATGTAAGTCATGAACATGCCTTTATTATATATTTGATCTTTATCTGAAATGAGTACTTATTCCTTTGGGTGTCCATTTTATATGTAAGGGTGTTTTTCCACATTTTCAACTAGGATTTTGAATGTTGTCAACTTAATGGTGCTCAATAACCATTGTGAAGATACTAAAGACATATCATGAACCTCATATATGACATTTTCTTATATGTACCTTTTTCCCAAACTAGGTCCCATATCCTATGTAAAAAAAGACTAAGACCATGCATTAGAGGGCGATCCATTTTAGCTGACAACGCTTAAATTTCTCCTTCTTCTCCATGAGTGTAGCAATAAATTTTCCTCCTACATCCACCAAATTGACCTCCTCCGCAATGGGGTTTATGCCTACTTGGATAGCGGCTTTATATATTTGAACAAGCCCTCCTAGTGACATGTTACCCATTTCTCTTTGGGAAGCTCAAGTTCCTTTGGATGACCATTTTATTTGTAAGGGTGCTTTTGCACATTTTCAACTAGGATTTTGAATGTTGTCAACTTGATGGTGCTCAATAAGAATTGTGAATATATGAAATACATGTCTCGAACCTTGCATATGACATTTTTTAATATGTGCCTTTTTTCCCAAACTGGGCTCCATATCCTATGTAAAGAAAAAAGACTAAGAAAAGACATTAGAGGGTGAGCCATTTTAGCTGGAAACACTTACATTTCTTCTTCTTATTTCGACAATGTTATGGTTCATTGCCTCATGGACCATCTTTATGTGGGCATTCAAACAATAATCTTCCAGCTTCTTCTCCATGAGTGTAGCAATAAATTTTCCTTCTACATCCACCTAAAATTACCTCCTCCACAACTAGAGTTTATGCCTACTAGGATAGTGGCTTTATATCTTTGAACATGCCCTCCTAATGACATGGCACTCATTGCTTGTTGGGAGGCTTAAGTTCCTTTAGGTGGCCATCTTATATGTAAGGGTGTTTTGTACATTTTCAAATAGGATTTTGAATGTTGTCAACTTGATGGTGATCCATAAGCATTGTGAAGATATGAAAGACATGTCATGTACCTCATGTATGGAATTTTCTTATATGTACCTTTTTTTCCAAAGTGGGTCCCATATCCTATGTAAAAAAAAGAAGACTAAGACTAGACAATAGAATGCGAGCCATTTTAGTTGAAAACACTTACATTTATCCTTCTTCCATCAATGTTATGGCTTCATTTCCTCATGGACCATCTCTATGCGGGCATTCAAACAATTAACTTTCACCTTCTTCTCCATGGGTGTAGCAAGAAATTTTCCTCCTACATTCGCCTAAAATTACTTCCTCTATAATTGGGGGTTATCCCTACTAGGATAGTGGCTTTATAACTTTGAACAATCCCTCCTAGTGACATGTTACCCTATGCTCGTTGGGAGGCTTAAGTTCCTTTGGATGATCATTTTGTATGTAAGGGTGTTTATGCACATTTTCAACTAGGATTTTGAATGTTGTTAACTTGATGGTGCACAACAACCATTGTGAAGATATGAAAGACATATCATGAACCTCACATATGAAATTTTCTTATATGTGCCTTTTTTCCTAAAGTGGGCCCCATACGAGTCAACAAAAAACTCCATAGCATAACTTAAAATTATTCTAGTATTCACTACACCCCATGCAAATCAATTAGTCCTTTCAATCACATAATAATATAAACTCCATATATGTTTCCTACATTTCAATCACATAATCATATCAATTCGTTAGTGCAATTAGTAAACAGTAAGGAAAAAACAACTTGGGCCATGAGGAAATAACATTATTGTATCCCATTGGTGGGAGAAATTTAAGCAACAACATGCCATGTAAGAATATACTCATTTGCTAAGAATAACACTACCAAGTAATAAGATACTATTGGTGCATGCCCTTGACATGTCAACAATGTTGACGTCATCATGATGACATTGCATCCTTTTGTACTTTTCTTATGTGACCTTTCCCTTGTCAAAGAACCTAACGTGATATAAATTTTGTTTTGATTTAGGGTAGCATTCATGGGAGTTAGTTACATTAAAAAAACACAAAGTGTTCATTTTGTATGATATCTTGGCCCAACAAGGAAGATTAAGATATAATTAATTTGAGCAACAAGTATATGAAAGAGCTCATGTACGTTATAAAACCTATACAATGCAATCGACCTAGACCCATGAACCTAGAGAACTCATGTACATTATAAAATCTAGACAATGCAAATGACCTAGACACATGGACATAGAGGAAGAAATGTTTTAGCACTCATGGACATTTCAAATATGCTTGTTCTAGCCAATAACCGTTTAGAAACAACAACAAATCGCTCTAAACCTTTACATTATGATTACAACTTCAAAAATTCAGTCATGTGAAAATTTTGTTTCCATCCACCTTCCCACCACACCTTGCAATTTCTCACTACTAATTTGAAAGGTTTTTTCGTACTAGTTCAATCCTTGTTTAAAACTCACTTTTTAATGCACCTCTTTCCCCTCTTTGATTTGTTTCCTAGCTTCATAGAACACCCTAGTATCTGGAGGTGTCTCGGTGGATCCCTAACTCCCATGTGATAGTTTGATTGCAAGGCTTGCCAATTGAATATTATTCTTATCAATACTCCTAAGGCAGGTTTACCTCATACCATCCTATAGCAGTGCATTTTACCTAGACTGTATCGTGTGAGAATTTATTCCCAATTGCTTTGTAGTGCATTTTTTTTCTTCCAAATGGGTTATGATTGCAGTTACACTCCCTAGAAATAAGATTCATTCTATCCTTACGCTATAATAGTTCTATGTTCCTTTACCATCCAATGTAGTGGATTTCAACATTTTCCACCCATTTGAACTTTTCAATATTTAAAGAATCTGTAACAAAATATTGTCATATCATTTAGATTGTGTGTGTGTGTGTGTGTGTGTGTGTGTGTGTGTGTGTGTGCGTGCGTGCGCGTGCGTGCATGTGCATTTTGCCTAGACTGTATCGTGTGAGAATTTATTCCTAATTGCTTTGTAGTGCATTTTTTTTCTTCCAAATGGTTTATGATTGCAGTTACACTCCCTAGAACTAAGATTCATTCTATGCTTACCTTATATTAGTTCTATGTTTCTTTACCATCCAACGCAATGGATTTCAACATTTTCCACCCTTTTGAAATTTTCAATATTTAAAGAACCATTAGCAAACTTTTGTCATATAATTTAGATTGTGTTTGTGTGTGTGTGTGTGTGTGAGAGAGAGAGAGAGAGAGAGAGAGAGAGTTAGTTTTGAACTGGTGACCTTACACAAGGAGTGCCTTAACAATACACCCATTCATTGTCTATTCTACACCCCACGGGCTTAAATGATAGGAGGACATGGGGGCGGGATTTGATCCACTTATGTTTCAATGGGTTATGAGATCATTTAATATGTAATCTCTCTAGGTGGAACCACACGTTTGACCACTACCTCAAGGTGCACCCATGGCTCCAGGTTCGACCTTCATTGGTAATGAACCTTGCTCGTTGGTGAAAAACTCCTCGCTCTTCACTAATGGATCCAACCCCTTTGGGTAAATGTTAGGAGGACATGGGGGTGGGATTTGATACACTTATGTGTCCACAGGTCACGAGATCATTTAACATAATCTCTCTAGGTGGAACCACACATTCAACCACTACCTTAAGGTGCTTCCATGGTGCCAGGTTTGACCCTCATTGGAATTCAACCTTACCCACCGATGAAAAACTCTTCACTCTTCACTCTTCATATGAATAAAAGATCTTTTTATTCATATAGAATAACATCTTTTTATTCATATAGAATAACATAGACTATACATCATTACTCCTTGAGCCTACTTACTCCCTAAAAAAATAAAGGATTCACAAATGACCTATGGTCGTTCATTACATCCTTTACAGTTTTCTCATTACATAAAAGAAACTACATATAGTATTGGCTACAAAATCTCATATGTAGTTGAAAAATTAACTTTAGTTGACTCATTTTCCCTACATAAAATTCTTCATTCATACTGAATTCCTTCTTCATGTTCTGCTTCACGATCAGAGAGCACTATTTCATTATAAAATGATCTGCAGTTTGTCCATTCCTATGTTCCTCCACTACGATTACCCCTGGTTGAATTACTAATGCCAATTTGGAAAGTGTATCTACTTCTGAGTTTATTTCTTTGTATATATTTGTATATAAGACTGGTCAAAGGAGGAAACCAAAGAGCGGATTTTATTCAACAAGTATTGAAGGTGAGGTGTGCCCATATGGCTCTTCCCTTTAGCCCACTCTATCACCATTTTTGAATCACCATATACTTGAAACCTTGTTATTTGCTTACTTTGAGCAACCTTGAGTACTACCCATAATGATTCTAGCTTTGGTCTGCTATTTGAAGCTTGTCCCAACGCATATTTTATACATGGTTTTATTGTCTTTGAGAGGTAGATTATACCTCGTTCTCCCCAAAGTGGCGGCTCTCCTTAGCTTACTCCATAAAAATATGCCCATGGGAAACTTTTATCTATTTTTGGGACTACAATCACACGCTACTTGCTTCGTTTGGGATTGAATTTATGCTTTTGCACTTTCTACAATAACTGAGATGTTGTTATGATTGGTGGTATCCGTATGTTCTGGAAAATTGCTTTATTTCAAGCTTCCCCAATGCTGAACACAAATAGAGTTGGGAAGGCATAATAACAACATACCCCTGCATCCTGCCACCACTTCTAAGTAAGTTGTTCCAACATTATATCACTTCTTGCATCAATCCTATCATTGTTGAGAGACTTGGAGGTTGAATTCCATACTTCTCCTGCATATGGGCAAGAACTAAACAAATGAGAAGAAAGCTCTTCTGAATATTTGCATAAAAAAACACATCCAGTCCCTGAAATCTGCATTTCTTCAGGTTTTCCCATGTTAGTAGTTTATCACTTAGGTCCAACCATAATGTTACAATGGTTTTCAAAGGATTGTGGATTCTCCATATTTTTTTCCTCCACCATCGTTTGTCTCCTTCAAAGGATTCATCAACTGCTTCTTCGTATCCTATTTTTGTCGAGAAGTTCCCATCTGTTGCATTCTTTGTCCATATCAACTTATCTCACTCCTCCTCATCTATATGAACAAAGGAGGTGACTAATTTGCTCACAAATTTGTTCCATTCCAACACATCTTCTCCACCTAATCCCAACTCATGTTTCATTTTCCAACCAATTCTTCCCCTCTATTGTGGCTGTTGTGCTTATGCATCAACTAGAACATATATCCTTTGTGTTCTCAATTGTGTTATTGCACCCTCAGACAATATGTAATCTTCACCTACTCCTTCCCATGAATCCCCACCAATTCTTACACTTCTCCCATCTTCAATCTCCCATGCAGACCAATTCCCCACTAAGGGGAAGGCTAGGACCATGGCTTTCCAGCCTATTGAACCATTTTTATGGGATTTGACAGGGATTTGAACCCATTCAACTATTGTGGATCCAGGACAATACTTGGAGCTCATTACTTTCCTCCACAAGGAGTTAGCGCTCTGAGCTAATCTCCAAAGAGTTTTTGTTGCCAACGCTCTACAAAATAAAGCTATATTTTTTTATCCCCCATCCTCCCAATTCCTTTGGGAAATTTAGCGCTGACCATTTCATTAGAGGGATCCCTTCTTCTTGTCTGTCGGTTGTTAATATTCCTTTAGGAATACTTATTTATCTTTGTTAGTATTCCTTTAGGAATACAGGATATGGAAGCCTAGTACACTGGAACACTCTACAAAATTACTTTTAAAAGAACTAATCTACCCCCTCTTGATAGGAATTAATTAGTCCATAATGAGATTTGTGCAACTTTTTTACATAGCCATACCTAATATTGAAATGAGTAACAGTTTGGCTTTAGGAAAAATCCTAAGTATTTGAAGCCTTCTGCTATTGGTACTGTTGGATAAGGGATGACCTCCCTTGCATTCTGCAACAACTCTTCTATGAACCCATTATGGGACATAGTTGATTTTTCTATATTTATTACCATTCCCATTGCCTTCATATTGTTCTCCAATATCAAGGAAAAAGCCCTGAAATTTTCTACAATTCCTTTCCCTAGAAGAAGAACATCATCCACAAAGAGGGTATGAGTAATCTCTTATGTGCTTGATACCTTTACCCCTTCTATCTTCTTGACCTCCTTGGATTGATGTATTAACCAACTCAGTGTAGTTGTAATTGTAACTTCCGAAGATATTCTATTGTATATTATTATTGCACCCCCATTGGATATGTTTTCCCTCCGTTCGGGATGTCATTATTATGTTTAGTCATGGAGGTAAAACCTCCGTTGTAAGGCGGGGCAATATTCCCCGGAATAAATAAAGGAAGCTGTATTTTGAAGTCTTCCTGGGTAGGCCAACCCTAATTAGGTAACCTATATGAGCTAGTTAGTTAAGTGCGTCACACAATTGAAAAATATAAATAAGGAAGCGCCCTCCCTCATTTGACACACACACACTCTCAAGTTCGCATTAGAGAGAGAGAGGACAAGTTTGCTATAGGAGAAACATAGAGAGTTGCAGAAGAATTCTTATTCTTGGGTTTTTCCATCTTGTGATATTGTATTAGTGACAGAACTATTATGAGGAAATTTGCGGGGTTTTCTCCTTTATGGTTCCCCCGAGGAAAATCTTTGTGTCTTGTGTATCTTGGATATATTGTTGTGCTTGTTATTATTTAAGATAAAGATCCTAATCAATTTGAATTAAAGTATAAAAACTAACACTCGGTGCCTCGACTACAAGGAGAAACAAAAAGGGAGATAGAGGACATCCCTGTCTTACACCTCTTCTTGGTTGAAAGAAAGAAGAGGGAGCACCATTTATCAAAACAACAAAGGAGGTAGATTCAATACATCCCATGATCCGTTCTACCACCTCCATAGATATTCCAATGTTATCACACAACTTGTAGTTGTCCCTAAAGGTATCTCATCCGGGATGGTAAAGGAGATGGACAACTAAAGAGGTGACCCAAGAAGTGCAACGGTTCCCAATGCAAGATAGGAGTCACGCCAACAGAGGCACTCTTAACTTTAGATTATGAAGAATCACAACCAAGGGGGAGACCCTATATCCAATCAAAGAAGATTAGCCAAAACAAAGGTTCCTAGGGAATGTGTAAATTTGAGTCACGAAAACCAATGCAAGCTTCGGTGAGCCCAAGAGTTTAAGTATGGTTGAAGAGGCTTAAGATATTAGGAATGTTTCAACCAATGAATGAGTTAGGCCACCTATGAGGCCCAAAGATATAGATCTAACACCATGAAATACATAAGTAGGGCCCACTTCTTTAAAATGGGGAAATGATTCAAATGGGACCCACAAGGTCAAATTAGGGGTGATATGGTGCTAAGGGGTGTTTGATGATGTGGATCTATGGATCCAAGGTAAATTAAACACACCCACATATGGGATCTTAGCATATGACACAATCCCCAAGGAGAATGAATTGACCCAAGGAGACTAGTGCATTTAGATGGAGGGGAAAATGGAGTCCAAATTATGCCAAATTGTAGATCGGGGTAGTTAAGTCAATTTTCAAAGTGGGTTTAGGATGGCGAGCCCAAAGAGAAACTAGATCTCCATAGATCTAAGGTTGAAAGTACATCACCCAATGACCCAAGTGGGGCACAACCCTCAAAATGAGGAATAGGGCCCACAAGGAAAAAATCAAAGGAATGAAGCACTAGGGGTAGGTTATCAAGTGAG
Organism: Pseudotsuga menziesii; assembly: GCA_001517045.1. Classification (NCBI taxonomy): domain Eukaryota; kingdom Viridiplantae; phylum Streptophyta; class Pinopsida; order Pinales; family Pinaceae; genus Pseudotsuga; species Pseudotsuga menziesii. The sequence goes on along the minus strand of LPNX011022932.1, from coordinate 88,110 downwards.
AGGAGTGCAAATCAAGTGGGATCTCACCTACCCAAGTCTTGGAACTAGCAAAACTCACCCAACCAAGGAGTGCGACCTCACCCAAGGAAGGCTAAGTGTCTTGGAAAATGTGTCAAATGAAGCCCGATTTCCATCGAACTGTAGATCCGAATTTCCGTGGAAGCTATAGAGGTGGATTTTTTATTATTATTCCCAAATACAAGCTCGATCCAAGTAGATCTAGAAAAAAGTGAAAAGTGAGGGTTTTGAGATCTATGAGAATAGATGGTTAGGATAGAAGAATTTCATACCTCATGGAACATACCTGGAAGATGAAGATCAAAGAGGCTTGTGACGAGGATTACTTCCCACAAAGATCTAATGCCAAACTTTGATTAGCCCTTCTTGCCAACGTTTTTCCTCCTTGAACCAAATCGATTATCCTATTCCTGTCAATCAAGGACACAAAGATCAATCAACCAATCAATAATGGAAAGAGATGCATACAAAGAGATGAGAAACATGAATTGTTGGTACAAAATACAAAACAAATCCCTGTCACCCAAAACATCCTCTTAAATCTTGAAGGGTAGACCTCCCGAACAATTCACACCCCTCCAAAACGTCTTCTTTGCCTGCAAAACAATGTTAGTTGAAGATAAAATCAAGATGGCCATCAATGTCTGTCAGAGCAGAGGAAGAAGCATTTACAATCACCGCAATCATTCCAATTCCAAGATCCCAGATGCCCAAGAAAGTATTTTTATTCGAATACCCTAGAGCCAAAAATCTCTAGATCCCTCCTCCCTTTACAATGAGGGGGGTCTCCTCCTTATATAGGATAATAAAGACCAAAACCCCAGATCTAAACCACTTTTTGTAATGAGTGGTTGAGATTAAAATATCTCACAAAATAATCAATGGATAAGATGAGCCAACATAAAATATCACATGGATCACTCAAAATAGAGGTGACGTCATAGCTAGGAATGACTAAGTGAAGGTGACATCATCCTCTAGAGGGGACTAAAACACATGGAACCATCTCATATGACATGGACACAACTCAAGAAGCTCATGGTGGGGCTAGGAGACGTCAATACTTACTAGCTCATCCCCACGACACGATAATATAAAATAATATGCCCAAATAATACAAATGATCAAATCTTGTCCTTAAAATCTGTGAGAGACATGCAGTAAAAGGCCTCCTGTGGCTTCTGTGGACCCCACTCATTGATGCAGATTGGCTGGAAGATGGGGGGTTCACCTTGGAATACCTATGTGACGACCAAGTGCCAAAACCTTGCCTCAATTTCCCAAATTGAATTCCTCAATGACCCTTTTATTCCATTTTTAATCCTCCTCGAAAATCGTGAAACTGCCCAAACTACCTCATGGAGTACCTGCACTGTCAAACTGAGCCCACTAGGATCTCCAGAAGAGGGGTGTAATGGTAATATCAAGTGTTTGTTCCACCCCTCCTCATACAACGCCCTAGGTCAACTGGCCTCTCATGGCCCCTGCTAGATATGCTGGGAAAGTAGCCCCAAATATGGTCAACAAGTGGATAACTGTATCTATCACTATTAGAAGTGTCCGAAACTGAATGATAAGTGTCTCATTGGATCAAGAATACCCAAGTCTACTAAGAATGTGTACTCATACACCATGGGTTTCTTTGAAGGGCCCAATGTAGGGTCCACCATATATGGACCGTGCATAATCTGATGATCTGGCATAATAATAAACCCACTGAACTATATCAATCACCATCTTAATCATATTCCCACCATATGGTATCAATAACAAGAGTATGTGGGACCATCAATCATCATCCATAAGCATATATGGCCCACATCATCACGGATCCCAAGAATGACCAAGGACAAATTATATCAATAGACTAAGACATGTTCCTTTAGATCATATTCACAGCATAACTTAAAGTATAAACATCATTCCATGGAATTTAATACATTTATATATTTTTTATTTATTTATGTTTTACTTGCACAATAGCTCAAATGACAGACTCACTTCATTGGACATTGCCTAACTGCTAGCTAAGGATGAAGGCTATGAAAGAAGGCTAGGACAAAAGGGATGACTTGGATAACTTTTCCAAATGACACTTTGGACGGGAAAAGGGGAAGCTACACTCTGTGCTGGACAAATAATATAGGGAAGGGCAGTGCCTCACAAATGGTTGAGTTATTCAGAGAGTGCTTATTCAACTTAGGCATAATGTCTACATCAAGTTTGATCCAGGTTCATTAGGATTATCAATTTCATTTCCATGTCCTTTTTGGCCTATATGACCCTTTTGGGACTTCACCAGCACTTAAAAGCACAACTAATCGTAGCTTTCATCAGGGACATATTTGAATTTATAAGGTCAACAATATTTAGATATAGCATATATTTAACCATTTCTCTTGGGACCTTTTCTTATACCCTTCATGGGGTTTAGCATTTCATTGCTCTTGCCCTTTACTCACGTGTGTTAAGAAACACATTCTAGACTTTACAATTTCCACGGGCGTATATATAAATATTTCCAATACAAGTAGTACATGGGCTTTCAGTTTTAACCAACAACATCTCAAGTGACTAGGGGGAGTTTTGCACAGTGCCAAACATCGGGACAACCGACCAGAATGATTTAAGCATACAATCCAACTTACCAAAGGCAAGTTCTGTCACCAACTCAGAGCTGAGACACAACATAAACATGGATGCGATCCAACATAGAGGTAGGAAAAGGGAAGTCCTTAGTATCAAGAAGTCAATAAGACAAGCCAAAGGTGAAAACCAAAATAAGGAAGGTCATGGATGGGCGAAATCAGGAGAAAATGGTGCCTAAGCTAGCAGACAAGGATGTCAGGAAAGACCATATCTATGCTCATAAGAGGGTAATGAAACCAATGAGTTTTTTCAAAAAACCCGAGAGTGCAGGTAATGAGTCCATTTTATAATCTATAACATTATGAAGATAATTTTAAACAGTTTGCCACATCATGAATCATATACTAAGTCTAAGCTATGAATATGACTAAAACAAAAAGATAGTAATCCAAAATCAATAATTAGAAGTCCAAAGGTCATATCATATCATCATAATAATCATCAATAATTGTCTGAAACACTGTTGCAATATAATCACTAGGCACTGAACTGAAACTGTATGGAACAAAGGGTCACATCGATCATCAAATCTGAGCTCTCAAGGCTCAGCCTTGGTACAAGGTCTAACAAAATCTAATACAATATACTGCTTTGATCCATGAGTGATCATAAATAACAAGCTCATCATAGCTGATCTTTGTAAAGCAAAATCTCTGAAATGTGCAGATATCTACTCAGCAAGAATAGTAGCCCAGCTACTATGGTGTGATTACATCTGGCTCCAGCTGGGACAAGTGCTATAAGGGAGAGAGCGCTTGAGAACCTCAGAATCTCTGGTCTCAAAATGCTCTGCATCAATCTTCATCAGCAACTCATCATCCTTGATTTCAACTTTTTTATTTATTTTTGCACATGTATATGTGCTCATAGCCACTAGAATACCTCATGAAGCATGTATGGGAAAAATATAAAATAATGCTGAAAGAAACCTAATCTATATCAGAAACTGAAAAGCATAAATGAAAATACTGAGCTAACACAACATGTAAATTTTATTAATTTTACTATGCAGGAGGAAAGAAAAATCTTCTTCAAGCAAGCATACTTAACTCAACTAGCACAGAGGACTATCATATATGTAAACCCAAGAAAAGAAATTAACCACTTCAAGTTTTATTAAATGCGTGCAGAAGATGAGAAAGACTTAGGAAGGAGCATGACTCAACTCAAGTAGACAACTTAGCAAGAAAAGGGGAAAAAGGAAAAACTCAGCATGGATAAAAACAAAGAGCACACAAACCCTACTGCTCAAGTGAGCTTATTCAATCCTACCTATTCTAAGCATGCAAGCAAGAGAACTCCGAACTCAGGTCGAGCTAGGGATATAATCCCTTAACTCTCTCTGGTTGATAGGTAGCATGACATGTTTCCCGGCCCCACTAGTGAGGAAACACATATCATTAATACGGCGCTCGACAGTGAGTGGTCCAACCCAAAATTCACCAGATCCTCTAGATCATATGCAAAATAGATCATTAGGAACAACGACCCTATCGCTAACTTCAAACCTTTGACGATTTACAGACTCAGGGATGATTTCAATTTTACGAATGGGTTGGATATCGAAATTGCACTGAGGTTGGGATGTCACTATCCTCGAATTCCTATAAGGAGGAATTGCATCAAACCTAGGGGGACCACCATCCAAATGAATGGCTAACTACCAATAAGGACTTCCTAGATCACTCTTCTCCGGGGAGTTTCAACTCTCGGTTCTTCAACTTGTGGGTGAATGATATACTTTGGAGTCCCTCCCACAGTCCAAAAATATCTAACAACGTCCTCCTCTTCTTCCACATGGACTAGAGATGGTAGGTTTTGGTTTTCAACACTTCTACTACTACCTTCTCCAAAAGGGACAGGCACAACCATACTCTCTAAAGCTGCCAGATGATCAATGGGAAACGGCGAATGACTAGGAACCATGCTAGGAGCGTTTTGAGCACCCGTGTCTAAAGATGTTGACAAAAAAAAGGAGGTGTATGAAAAGTCTCAATAGAGTTCATACTTTCTTGACCAATAGGTAACTCACAGTGAATAAGGAAACCAGGGATGTTTGGATACAACATAGACAAATTGTCCCCAATGGATGACGTGATGTTATGGGGTTCTTCCTGGAAAATAGCTAGGTTGTTCAACGAGAATTCTTCTCCAGGACCATCATGTATCAAAGCATGTTCTTGCCAACTCATAGAGCTGTCATTCACTTGCCTTAATACTCCATCTTCCAAAGACATATGAGATAAATGATCAGGAACATCGGTAAAGTGACAATCAGTTGTTTCTTCATTACTTCCCACATTGTGAGAAGGATGTGTTCCTTCATTGTTTGCCCATGGAATGATGGGATAAAGCCATTTCCTTTGTCTTTCTATGTTAAGGTTAACCAAAACCATCCATTCATCAACTGTTCTAGGAATTCACTCACCCCTTCTAATCTGATCCAAATTAGTCTCGGAGTTGACTGTTTTAGTGACTGGCTCAGGTTGGTCAATTTGTGGCCCTATATCACAGAATTGGTTCAAAGTTCTAATTTCTTCCGACACTTCACCACGAAGTAAGTCGAGGTTCATTTCTCTAACAACAATAGATCTTTCCCTTTCTTCCTCAAAAGAACTATCATACCCAAATGATCTTCAAATCTCTTCTCTTACTATACTCGAACCTTCATTATGACTACCCATTACTATAAAGATACCCTCGGGTAAAAGTTCACCCTCGCCATAAGTGTTCCTTACACCATCCTCATAACTTTCGAGTTGACCATCATAAAATGGCTCTCAATACACCCTAACCAATGACCCATCAGAGTTGGGGATAATAGCGTATGATAAATCCATCTGAAGATGTCCCCCTAGTCCAACATACCATTTCCTACAAAGAAGCATTGCATAGGCTGGGGGAGATCTATGACTCCTATGTCCATTAGAATGGATATGTCGGGGCATGAAAACAAGTCAACTCTCAAGTTCTTTATCAAGCCAAAGACTTGCACTGGTCTAGAATCAAATCCACAAACGTTCCCATAAGGCCTATTTATTTTTAATCCCATGGCTTCCATGACTTGTAAAGGCATCACATTCATGGAGGCAGCAGAATCCAACATGCAGTTATGAAGAAGGGTGTCACCAATGCGAAGTGTAAGATAAAAGGGTTGGTGGCCACTATTCTTTCTCTCGCATAAAGCAGCCTGGATATTAATGGGAGGATCCTCCTCTTCTTCAACCATGACACTAGGTGCTAAGCTTGGGAGAGATGGATCTTTACCATTGCTAGTTGATGTCTCAGGTATACTCTCGAAAAATTCTACCACTTGCTCTTTCACAGATTGGATTTTCATAAATTTAGTGAGTGGAATATTGTGCATGACTTTGTCCAACTCTTTCTCAATGTTGATATCCAAATCATACTCAGGAAGGAGAATTGGCTCACTCACTGGGCTAGGCAGCTCATTGCTCCTCTTTTCAATGATTGGGGTAAGCTTTTGACCATCCCTTCCTCGTTGATAGGTTTTAGGAGGAGCTTGACCACTACTGTTGGGCTGTTCAGTGGCATAAATGGGAAAGCTAGGATTGGGTTCTTCTACAGACTCTTCCTCACGGTTAAGCAAAATTCTTTCACCAAAGTCTTTGTCAAAATCTAAGTTATCAACTTAATTAATGTTCTTTGGAGAATCAGGAGTATCATCACCATGAGTGGGATACTCAAGATATTCCATCTTTTGCTCTTCTGACTAGTTAATTATAGGAGGTTCAAGTGATGTTTGGCTCACATGGTTTCTTCTATCACCTTGAATAGGTTTCTTTTGTTGGTTCCAATAAGGCTTTGGTCCATAGGGTTGTCTATACCTTTCCGCTTCTTTGCTCTTAGCTAAATCCCTAGTCAGGAGAGTTAGATTCTTCATCATTTCATGCATGCTCTCCATCATTTCATTGGGATCCTTACCAGGCTCTTTCCCCTTTTTAAACTTATGCTCAGATCTAGAAGATGAGGAACTAATTAGGTCAAATAAATTTTGCTTCCCCATGGAAGCAACATTTGGTTTAGCCTTTCTAGCATTATCTTTTGCCACTTTAAGGTTGTTAGGGTCTTTATCTTTTAAAAGATAGCCAAGGTAACCTTCATATGCGTTGAGGTAATCAATTAAAACATCTTGCTCAGGAGGCCTAATCTTATTTGGAATGCTGACCACTAGCTTGTCGAAGCGAAGGTTAAACTCATGGACATACTCGTTTTCTTTCTTCTTAATTTCAAAAAGTTGGTTCAAAAGGAAACGTCCATCTAACTTGACTGACCACTCATGCTTAAGTTTTTTAGTGAAGACATCATATCCTATGATTGATGATGCAGGCAAGCGGTCAAACCATTTGTGAGCATCACCCTCCAAGGATGCAAAGAGACCCCTCATAAATATATCTTCTTCTTTAGCTCCATATGCTTCCATGTGAGCCCAGACATTTTCTATGTGGTCCTCAATGGAGGTCGCACAATTCCCATTGAAATTTGGGATTTTCTCAAAATACTTGTTGGGAATATCATGGGGGGCACCTAAAGCTTGGGAAAAATCTAAGGGTGAGGCTCTAGCCTTGTTTCTAAAAGCATGAACACCGTGAGGGTTGGTTTAAGTATTGTTTCCAGGGTTAGATTGATTAGTCCCCGCCATTGGATTGACTTGAATTACGTTAAGATTAGGATTAGGAGATGAGGGAGGAGGAACTAAATTAGTTGATGGGGATCCCAAGAAACGGTTTGGAGAATCGATGTTACCAATTTTCCAAAAGAAATTAGTTGATTGAGCTTTGGGATCTCTCCTACTATAAGTAAATGGGGTTCCTTCAGATTTGATTTAATTCCAAGGTTGCAGGGATGTTCATGGGATCGCTCCTCAGCGGAGTCACGGTTTGGAGTTCCTAGGTAGACTTTAAACTCTTCTACCAAGATGTATGTCGTTAAAATGCAGGGAGAGAGAGAGTGAATAAAAGATGGCTATGTTGTTAGGATATTTAGACACTTAGGATTTAGTTAAAATCAACTTGTGTAATATATCCGTTAGGTAAAAGTGTGTTTCTTTAGTATGCATTAGTATGCATTTGTAAATATTCTAATCCGACGGTCACGATATGTTTTAGACATAGAGTGATCCGATGGTTCAACTTCTCTTAGATCATACCTACTATTGATCCGTGGCTTAACACCTGATTGGTCTATGATCTCTATTTAAAGAGCATAGAGGGTCCTTGGCTAGTTGATCGATTACGAGAAGCTCATGTAACTTTCTTTCTTTTGCATAATAAATTGCTCCAAGTATCTATTTGGTTGGGGCCGTGGACTGTTTCCCTCTCGAGGGTTTTAACCATGTGACAAACATCGGTGTGTTGATCTGTGATCTATTTGTGTGAAGCGATTACTCAAGGTGTTCGGTCTTTTGGGAGTACCATGTGTACCCGAACATGGTATCAAAGCGTTTATGAAGAGCCGCTTTCGGTTTTGATCAAGATTTGGAACCGGTGTTGCCGAAACTTTGAAAGGGTTTCTGGTTCTAGATTTTCTATGCATTTGTGGCCTGTGGGAGCTATTCCATTGCTTTCGGAGCACCGTTTCTATTGGGAAATAGTTTTTGTTTCACCGAAAACTGTTTCTGTTTGTTCCAGAAACACCCATTTCGTCAAATCTGAAGGTATAATGTTATAGTGACGGATTTATTTTTTATTTTTTAAATCTCTCATATTTTATCAGTTTTATTACTCGATATTTACTGTTTTAGTCTCGGACTGTTGCCTTCCCTGGCTGCGTATTCTCTTTGCCGTGCACCTTGTGAGATCGCGGCGAATCAGAAACAGAAAGGGAATTTTTTTTTCTTGTCTTCTCGGCTACGTATGCTCTTTGCTATGCACCTTGTGTGATCATGACAAATCAGAAACAATGAGAAAACGTGAAAACGTAGACTTTCCGGGTAAGCTAACCAAGATTTAACCCCTTTGTGTGGAAAAAGTTTTTTTTTGTTTTTGTTTTTCATTTTTTTGTTGTGATTTGCAGAAAAAAAAGGCAAGCACGGAGAACGAGAGAGAAGAGTAAAAAAAAAAAAAACCCTTCCTCTTTCCATTCTTTTACGTACCTTTTAAACTTAGCTCACTTGGTCCAAAGTTGCTTTATTCCTTAATAGGTCTTGAGTCCAAGTCTTATTAAGCTACTTTTTAGTGCATGCAATTTCTATTTTCAAGTTACTTTATTGTAAAAGTGCATTTCACATAAATAAAATAAAATAAAAAGTGAGTCACTTAAGTCTTTTAATTTATTGTCGCACTATTTAAAAGTAACATTATTGTAAAAGTGAACCTCACTTATTCTACAAAAGTGATTCACTTCAAAGCAACTTTATTGTAAAGTGATTGTCAAAGGTTGATCTTGGGAAGAGGGTTTTTTTATTTTTAGTTGGTCAAGTTAATATCTGCCATGTCACTATTGGGGACATCTTCAACATTTTCTTTGATCAAGCATAACTTCATCATCCAGAATCAGTTTTCAGTGCACGTTTTTTTTTAAACCGCATATTTTTTCGAGCTCTTTGCATCCAAACAGTTATTTTCTATTCTTTTAGCCATTAATTTACAGTATTGCTGCCCCTTGTGATATTATACTTACAAGTTCTAACTATTTTTCATGGAAATCTCGTATGGAGGATGTTCTGCGAAGTAGAAGACTTTTCAGGAGAACCTCAAAGAAAGAAACAAAACCCATTGATGATGATAAGAAAATTAAATGGGCAAATATATGTGATGAAGCTCGTGGATTGATTGGGATGTCAATCTCTACTGATTTGCGATTCCACATATCTAAAATTGATGAACCTGATCTCGCTTGGGAAAAGTTGGAATCTGTGTTTGGTAAACACAATGAAATTCAAGGTCATCAACTTGAGAATGAGTTGCTTTCCTTGAATCCAAATGATTTTTCATGCATTCAAGACTATTTATCTAAGTATAAAACTCTTAGACTCTTATGTGCAGAATGCAAGATTAAGAAAGAAGACAAACAATGTATTTATCATATTCTTTCCAAACTTGGACCTGCATATTCTGTGTTTGTATCTACATTCTACTCCATCAAAGAATCCTTGACTGTAGCTAACTATCAAGAGCCTAGCCTTGAATCCTTTTGTGATTCTTTAATTAGAGAGCAAGATAAGCTCATTCATCTTGGAATAATTAACAGTGCAGATACATCTGGGAAAGCCTTATTGTCCCAACAGAAAGAAAAGTCCAAGCCTCCCAAGAAACAAAATTTTCGCAATAATAAGCCAAACAACAAGGGTCAAAAACCCTCTCAGTCAGCTCCTTCTTTAAAAAATGACAAAGGATCCAAGCCAAAAGGAAAGAAGACTGAGCGTCATTGCACTTTTTGTGGGAAAAATAATCATGATGAATCTAAGTGTTTTAAGAAGATGACATCCTTGGAAGCAGCAATGAAAAAGCACCACATCAGCCTAGATTCATCTTCAGAATCTACCTCTCATGGACATGCACTTTGTGCTTCTGGTTACTCATATACTGCATCTTTT
>LPNX011022932.1:4555-77527 GCA_001517045.1 Pseudotsuga menziesii | reverse complement strand
GAGCAAACTTTGGCATGAGCGATTTGGTCACTTAAATTATCGCTCATTGCAACAACTATGTAAAGACAATATGGTGACTGGTCTTCCAATGGTATCTTGAAAGGATGGTGTTTGTTCCAGTTGTGTACTAAAAAAACATCATCGCGACAGTTTTGATAAACATGGCTCTTAGCACGCCTCGACTCCCTTGGAGCTTGTGCATAGTGACTTGTGTGGCCCTCTTCCATCTGCTTCCTTTTCTGGTTTCAAATATTTCTTAACTTTCATTGATGACTACTCCAGACGCACTTGGGTTTACTTCCTAAAACTTAAGAGTGAAGTATTTAACATGTTCTTGGCCTACAAGGCCCTTGTTGAAAAATAATCTGGTCATCAAATTATTAAGTTAATACCTGACAATGGAGGAGAATATGTTAACAACAAGTTCACTACTTTTTGCATTGCACAAGGAATCCAACAACAACACACTGTTCCATATACACCACAACAAAATGGTGTAGTTGAACGGAAGAACCGCACTTTAAAATAAATGGCTAATTGTATGATCCAATCTAAGGGACTAAGTCTTCAATATTGGGTTGAGGCCATAAATTGCGCAAATTACATAGTTAATCGCACACCCACTAAAGTTTTACAAGGTATAACACCAGAAGAAGCATGGAGTAAAATTAAACCAGATGTAAGTCACTTTTGTGTGTTTGGTTGTGAAGCATGGGCTCACATTCCAGATGAAAAACGGAAAGCATTGCAGCCTAAAAGTGAAAAGTGCATATTTGTTGGAAATTTTGAAGATGTAAAAGGTTATAGACTTTTTCAGCCCCATTCACATGATATAATCATAAGAAGAGATGTTAAATTTGATGAAAATCTCTTGGCCTGCGAGCCTAACTTGGCGGGTGTGCCATCTTTGGCATGCGAGCCTGATTTAGCGATTGTGCCTTCTTCTTCTTCCAACTTCCTTGACAGGTTTCCAACTCCAGTTTCTGATGATGACAGTGAGGATGAAAATCCACCTCCGCCTGCTCATGTTCCTCACATTGCACCAGTACCAATGCCTCCTCAATGGGTCCGTTCAACATGTGAAGCAGCTGGTGATATTGCCGGAGATCCTAGAGATCAACGTCGAACACGTTCTCAGTTTCAACGAGCCTCTTCTCTTTTGGCTCAAGTTTTCGAGAATCATGATCCATAAACTTTTGCAGAAGCTTCAGGAAATCCAGATTGGGATGCAGCTATGGATGAAGAATATCGTTCCTTAATGGTGAACAATACTTGGGATCTTGTTCCTCTTCTAAAAGGAAGAAAACTTGTCAGATGTAAATGGGTCTATAGAACTAAGTATGCATCTGATGGAAGTGTTGAAAGACTTAAGGCAAGGTTAGTTGCCAAAGGTTTTTCCCAAGTTGAAGGGATTGACTACGATGAAACCTTTGCCCCTGTAGCAAAAATGAGCTCCATTCGCCTTGTTCTTTCCCTTGCAGCCTTACATAACTGGGAAGTCCATCAAATGGATGTCAAGTTTTCCTTCTTACACGGTGATTTACATGAGGAAATTTACATGGAACAACCTCCTGGATATGTTCAAAATAACTCTAGCCTGGTTTGTCCCCTTAAGAAATCCTTATATGGCCTTAAGCAAGCTCCTAGAGCTTGGTATGCCAAAATGGATAGCTTTCTCCTTGACACTGGTTTTTTTAGATGCCATTATGACCCCAATGTCTATACCAAGAAAGTAGGAAACCATCTCATCATACTTGTTTTTTATGTTGATGATCTTATCCTTACTAGTAGTGACCCTAAACTTATAACCCATGTGAAATCCAGTCTTAAGCAAAATTTTGAAATGTCAGACTTAGGACATTTGCATTATTTTCTTGGTCTCCAAGTCTTGTAAACCAAAGAATGAATCTTTCTTTCCCAGTCTAAGTATGCTTGTGACCTTCTTCGTTGCTTCCACATGGAATATTGTAAACCAGCCCCTTCTCCCTTCCAGTTTGGAGTCAAACTTTCTGCCACTTGTACTTCCCCTGAAGTAGATGCCACCTTGTATCGTCAGCTTGTTGGTAGTCTTTTATACTTGACTCATTCCCATCCTGACCTTTCCTTTGTCGTTGGTCGTGTTGCCCGTTATATGCAAACTCCTCATGAAAGTCACTGGAAATTAGCAAAAAGAATACTTTGATATATTCGAGGTACAATTCAGTTTGGGATTCATTACAGTACAGGGGGGAAACCTTTGTTGGTTGGTTTCACTGATTCAGATTGGGCCGATGATCCTGATGATCGAAAGTCTACTGCAGGTTATGTTTTCAGTTTGGGATCTGGACCTGTCACTTGGGCTTGTAAGAAACAACAAGCTCTTGCTCTTTCTTCAGCAGAAGCATAATATTGTGCCGCAGTTAATGCCAGTCAAGAAGCTTTATGGCTTCGACAGATCCTTTCAGAAATTGGATTCTAGCAGTAGCAGCCTACTCCACTTTGGCGCGACAATCAAAGTGCCATCAAGCTTGCCAAATATCCAGTTCTACATCAACGCAACAAACACATTGAGCTACACATGCACTTCATCAGAAATCTTGTTCATGACCGTGTTCTTGAAATGCTCTATTGCCCTACAGATGATCAATTTCCAGACATCTTCACCAAGTCTCTTACAGAAGCGAAGTTTTCTAAACTTTGTTCTATGTTAGGAGTTCAGGAATGTGTCCTTAAGGGTGATATGCTTAGGATCTAATGCCTCCTTCCTTCTCCTAATAGTGTCACTTTTGTAAATCCTTCAATCCTATCCCAAGTTGTTCTTAAGGGGGGATGTTAGGATATTTAGACACTTAGGAGTTAGTTAAGATCAACTTGTGTAATATATCCGTTAGGTAAAAGTGTGTTTCTTTAGTATGCATTAGTATGCATTTGTAAATATTATAATATGATGGTCACGATATGTTCTAGACATCGAGTGATCCGATGGTTCAACTTCTCTTAGATCATACCTACCATTGATCCTTGGCTTAACACCCGATTGGTCTATGATCTCTATTTAAAGAGCATAGAGGGTCCTTGGCTAGTTGATCGATTATGAGAAGCTCATGTAACTTTTTTTATTTTGCATAATAGATTTCTCCAAGTAGCTATTTGGTTGGGGTTGTGGACTGTTTCCCTCTCAAGGGTTTTAACCACGTGACAAACATCGGTGTGTTGATCTGTGATTTATTTGTGTGAAGCGGTTGCTCAAGGTGTTCAGTCTTTTGGGAGTACCTTGTGTACCTGAACATATGTTTAGTTAAAGATTGAGATGAAGACCATATAGATTAATCCAGATGCGATAAGATATGAGTTATGCATGGATACTCGCAGACACCTAAGGTAAGCCTCTACCTCCCCAACAACTTGTAGTTGTCCCTGAAGGTATCCCTTCCGGGACGATAGAGGATATGGACAATTAAAGATGTGACCCAAGAAGTGAAACGGTTCCCAATGCAAGCTAGGAGTCACGTCAACCGAGGCACTCTTCACTTTAGATTATGAAGAATCACAACCAAAGGGAAGAACCTATAGCCAATCAAAGAAGATTAGCCAAAACAAAGGTTCCTAGGGGAGTGTGTGAATTTGAGTTACGGAAACCAATGCAAGCTTCGGTGAGCCCAAGAGTTTAAGTATGGTTGAAGAGGCTTAAGATATTAGGATTGTTTCAACCAATGAATCGGTTAGGCCACCTATGAGGACCAAAGAGATAGATCTAACACCATGAAATGCACAAGTAGGGCCCACTTCCTTAAAATGGGGAAATGATTCAAATGGGACCCACAAGGTCAAATTAGGGGTGATATGGTGTTAAGGGGTGTTTGATGATGTGGATCTATGGATCCAAGGTAAATTAGACACACCCACATATGGGATCTTAGCATATGACACAATCCCCAAGGAGAGCGAATTGAACCAAGGAGACTAGTGCCTTTAGATGGAGGGGCAAATGGAGTCCAAATTATGCCAAATTGTAGATCGGGGGTAGTTAAGTCAATTTTCAAAGTGGGTTTAGGATGGCATGCCCAAAGAGAAACTAAATCTCCATATATCTAAGGTTGAAAGTGCATCACCCAATGACCCAAGTGGGGCACAACCCTCAAAATGAGGAATCGATCCCACAAGGAAAAAATCAAAGAAATGAAGCACTAGGGGTAGGTTATCAAGTGAGAGGAGTTCAAATCAAGTGGTTTCTCACCTACCCAAGTCTTGGAACTAGCAAAACTCACCCAACCAAGGAGTGCGACCTCACCCAAGGAAGGCTAAGTGCCTTGGAAAATTTGTCAAATGAATCCTAATTGCCACCAAACTGTAGATCCGAATTGTCGTGGATGCTATAGAGGTGGGTTCTTTTTATTATTCCCAAATACAATCTAGATCCAAGTAGATCTAGAAAACAATGAAAAGTGAGGGTTTTAATCAATGAGGGTTTTGAGATCTAAGAGAATAGATGGATATGATAGAAGAATTTCATACCTCATGGAACATACCTGGAATATGAATATGGAAGAGGCGTATGACGAGGATTAATTCCCACAAAGATTAAATGCCAAACTTTGATGAGCCCTTCTTGCCAACGTTTTGCCTCCTTCAACCAAATTGATTTTCCTATTCCTGTCAATCAAGGACACAAAGATCGATCAATCAATCAAGAATGGAAAGAGATGCATACAAAGAGATGAGAAACATGAATTGTTGGTACAAAAGACAAAACAAATCCCTGTCACCCAAATTTCCTCTTGAATCTTGAAGGGTAAGCCTCCCCACCAATTCGCACCCCTCCAAAACATCTTCTTTGCCTGCAAAACAATGTTAGTTGAAGATAAAATCAAGATGTCCATAAATGCCTTTCAGTGCAGAGGAAGAAGCATTTACAATCGCCACAAGCATTCCAATTGCAAGATCTAAGATGCCCAATAAAGTATTTTTATTCCAATACGCCAGAGCCCAAAATCTCTAGATCCCTTCCCCCTTTACAATGAGGGGGGTCTCCTCCTTATATAGGATAACAAAGACCAAAACCCCAGATCTCAAAACCACTTTTTTAAATGAGTGGTTGAGATTAAAATATCTCACAACATAATAAATGGCTAAGATGAGCCAACATAAAATATCACATGGATCACTCAAAATAGAGGTGATGTCATAGCTAGGAATGACTAAGTGAGGGTGACGTCATCCTCCAGAGGGGGCTAAAACACATGGGCCCACCTCATATGACATGGACACGACTCAAGAATATCATGGTGGGGATAGGACAGATCAATCCTTACTAGCACATCCCCATGGCACAATAATATAAAATAATATGTCCAAATAATACAAATGATCAAATCCTGTCCTCAAAATCTGTGAGAGACATGCAGTAAAAGGCCTCTTGTGGCCTCTTATTGACCCCATTGACTGATGCAAACTGGATGGAAGATTAGGAGTTCACCCTGGAAGACCTCTGTGACGACCAAGTGCCAAATCCTTGCCTCAATTGCCCAAATCAAATTCCTCAGTGACCCTTTTTTTTCCATTTTTAATCCTCCTCGAAAACAATGAAACTACCCAAACTACCTCCTGGAGTACCTGCATTGTCAAGCTGAGCCCACCAAAATATACAGAAGGGGGGTATAATTGCAATATCAAGTGGTTGGACCACCCCCTCCTCATACAACACCCTAGTTTAACTGGCCTCTCATGGCCCCTGCTAGACAAGCTGGGAAAATAGCCCCAAATATGGTCAACAAGTGGATAAATGCATCTATCACTGTCAGAAGTGCCTGAAACCGAATGATAAGTGTCTCATTGGATCCAAAAGACCCAAATATACTAAGAATGTTTACTCATACACCATGGGTTTCCCTGAAGCGTCCACCATATATGGACTGTGCATAATCTGATGATCTGGCATAATAATAAACCTGCTGAACTGCATCAATCACCATCTCAATCATATGTCCACCATATGGTATCAATAACACGAGTATGCGGGACCATCAATCATAATCCATAAGCATATATGGCCCACATCATCACGGATCCCAAGAATGACCAAGGACAAATTATATCAATAGACTAAGACATGTTCCTTTAGATCATATTCACAGCATAACTTAAAGTATAAACATCATTCTGTGGCATTTAATACATTTATATATTTCTTTGTTATTTATGTTTTACTTGCACAATAGCTCAAATGACAGACTCACTTCATTGGACATGGCCTAACTGCTAGCTAAGGATGAAGGCTAAGAAAGAAGGCTAGGACAAAAGGGATGACTTGACCAACTTTTCCAAATGACACTTTGGACAGGGAAAGGGGAAGCTACACTCTATGCTAGACAAATAACAAAGGGAAGGGCGGTGCCTCACAAATGCTTGAGTTGTTCAGAGAGTGCTTATTCAACTTAGGCATCATGTCTACATTAAGTTTGATCCAAGTTCATTAGGATTATCAATTTCATTTCCATGGCCTTTTTGGCCTATATGACCCTTTTGGGACTTCATCGGCGCTTAAAAGAACAACTAATCACAACTTTCATCAGGGACATAATCGAGTTTATAAGGTCAACAATATTTGGATATAGCATATATTTAACCATTGCTTTTGGGACCTTCTCTTATACCCTTCGTAGGGTATTTTAGCATATCATTGCTCTTGCCCTTTAATCATGTGTGTTAAGAAACACATTCTAGAGTTTACAATTTCCACGGGCGTATATGTAAATATTTCCAATACAAGTAGTGCATGAGCTTTCAGTTTTATCCAACAACATCTCAAGTGACTAGGGGTAGTTCTGCACAGTGCCAAACATCGGGACAACCGACCATAATGATTTAGGCATACAATCCAACTTACCAAAGGCAAGTTCTGTCACCAACTCAGAGCCGAGACACAACATAAACATGGATGCAGTCCAACACAAAGGTAGGAAAAGGGAAGTCCTCAGTATCAAGAAGTCAAGAAGACAAGCCAAAGGTGAAAGCAAAAATAAGGAAGGTCATGGATGGGAGAAGTCAGGTGAAAATGGTGCCTAAGCTAGCAGACAAGGATGTCAGGAAAGGCCATATCTATGCTCATAAGAGGGTAATTAAACCAATGAGTTTTGTCAAAATACCTGAGAGTGCAAGTAATGAGTCCATTTTGTAATTTATAACATCATTAAGATAATTTTAAATAGTTTTCCACATCATGAATCATATACCAAGTCCAAGCTATGAATATGACTAAAACAACAAGATAGTAATCCAAAATCAATAATTAGAAGTCCAAAGGTCATATCATATCATCATAATAATCATCAATAATCATCTGAAACACTACTGCAATATAATCACTAGGCACTGAACTGAAACTGTATGGAACAAAGGGTCACATCGGTCATCAAATATGAGCTCTAAAGGCTCATCCTTGGCACAAGGTCTAACAAAATATGATACAATATACTACTTTGATCCATGAGTGATCATAAATAACAAGCTCATCATCGCTGATATTTGTAAAGAAAAAGCTCTGAAATGTGCAGATATGTGCTCAGCAAGAATAGTAGCCCAGCTACTATGGTGTGATAACAGTTTCTCCGAGGAAAATCTTTGTGTCTTGTGTATCTTGGATATCTTTTTGTGCTTTTTATTATTTCAGATAAAGATCCTAATCAATTTGAATTAAAGTAGAAAAACCAACACTCAGTGCCTCAACTACAAGGAGAAATAAAAAGGGAGATAGAGGACATCCCTGTCTTATTCCTCTTGTTGGTTGAAAGAAAGAAGAGGGAGCACCATTTATCAGTACAATGAAGGAAGTAGATTCAATACATCCCATGATCCATTCTATCACCTCCATAGACATTCCAATTTGGATCATCAACATCTTATGAACGTCTAGTGTGCCTTGCCATAAGCTTTTAAGAGATCCAACTTTAGTGCAAAGGCACATTGCTTTTCCTTCTTTATTAAGTGTATTGCCTCTTGTGCCTACGAGAAAACATCATGAATTTATCTATTGTACATGAACCCAGATTGTTCCTCTAATACAACCTCACTCAAAATATGTTTTAGTCTTTGAGCAATTCCCTGATTAGAGGAAATTTGAGGTCTAAAATGGGCCTCGTAAGGAAAATAATAAAATAATAGTTATTACTTTTGGAGGAAAAATGAAAAAAACTATTTTTTTTGTTCATATTTTCGACATATCTCCTTGTGTTTTTACTCAAATTTCGAGCGGGAGAGCTCGTTGGATGCAAAATTAAATTCCACATCCAATGAGTACCCACACTGCATACTTTTGACAGACCCCTCTACCCCAAAAACAAGAAATACCTGGAAAAAAAATGTGATGATGATGTCATCATCACATTTTTTTCAGGTATTTCTTGTTTTTGGGGTAGAGGGGTCTGTCCAAAGTATGCATTGTGGGTACTCGTTGGATGCGGAATTTAATTCTGCATCCAACGAGCTCTCCCGCTCAGAATTTGAGTAAAAACACAGGGAGATATGTCGAAAATACGAACAAAAAAAGTAGTTTTCTTTTATAACAAATATGTCAATTCAACCATTATGGTCGACTCATTTTATTGAAATTCTATTGGTTCTTGAATTCCAACTCACAAAATTTATTGTTGGCGTGTTTTCTTATAAGGCCCATTTTAGACCCCAAATTTCCTCTAATAAGTTTGCAATGACATTATATATGAAATTGAAACATGATATTGGTCTATAATCATTAAATGACTCTGATTTCTGTTTCTTTGGGATTAAAGTTATGAAAGTTGAGTTTATAACTCCCAATAATTTCCTTGAACTCTGGGATTCCCTTACAACTTTCAATATATCCTCCTTTATTATATCATTAAACCTTAGGAAAAACTCCAGAGTTAATCCTTTCGGCCTAGGACTCTTCCCCTTACGAAAGGAATGGAGAATGTGACTCAGCTCTTTAGTTGATACTTCTTTGGTAAGTTCAACATTCATTTCTTTTGAGATTATCCTGGGAAAGAGTCTCATAACCTCTAGGATTTCTGTTATTGGGCACCCATAAGGTTTAGTAAAGAAAGAACAAGCATGATCCATAGGCGTTTGAGCCTTTTCTTGAAATGATCGAACCAATATCCCTCGAGCATTCTTTACTTCAACAATAGTATTTATACTCCTTCGATGAGAGGCATAGTTATGTAAATATCTTGTATTAATTTCTCCATCTGCTAGCCACATAGAACTACTTTTTAATTCTCCATGTTTGCTCCTCCTTTGCCAACAATGTGTTCCTTAACGACTTTAAGGTCTCCACCTCTTCTTTAGAGAACACTCCATCCTTGTTTGGTCCATACAGGTCCTCAATTTTCCTCCCCCCCCCTCTCAGTTCCTCCTGAGAGAAAGCTTTATATTTCTTATCCCATTCCTTAGAGACCTTTATTATTCTTTCCATGTTATGTATGAAATGTTGCATGAAGGAGGAACATTGAGACTCACATAATAGTTTCCATGATTGCATTATTAGGGTTTTATATTCTTCTTCTTCTAACCATAAAGGGTTGAATTTGAAAGGGGATGGTTTTTTTCCCAGGACCTTGACAATTAATGTTATCGGTATGTGATATGAGATTCCTGTTGTTTCAATTGTCGATTGAATAACCCAATGGCCATTGACTAGATTCTTTGAAACCAAAAAATGGTTTTATCTCTTAGATATTGTCTACTCTCCTCCTCTCTTTTTTCTCCAAGTTGGTTTCAATTTCAGGGGTTGCACATCTACTAGACCTTTTCCCTCGAATAAGGCATTGAAAAAGGACACAACAAATCATTTCTAGTATTCTTCCCCCAATATCTTCTGGCTGAGAGGGTTAAATTCAATCTTCCTCCCCCCCCACATATCCCATTTGAAGGCTCCAAGGCACTTGAGTTTCCAAAGGATTCCCAAAAGGTCTTCCTATCATAAAATGACCCATAAACATTTGGGACTGTAAATTTGTTAACAATATCTCAATCCTTTATGACAGTCTCCAATACCAATTCATACTGTTTAATTGAAATCATTTTCAGCTCTGGACTTGATGTCGTTAGTATACCACCATAATGACCTACCACATCAATGGGTTCCATTTTCCAATATTTTAGCCACACATTCATAGCTTCTTGCACTTTTATTCCTTCCATCATTGTCTCTTGTATAAACAGTACCGTTGGGTTTAATTTATTTACCAACCTTTTGAGGGTTATTATTTTTTAGGCACCCCTAGACACCTTACATTTAAATATAGAAATAAAATCAAGGGCCCTTGTTTAGGGATTCTTCCACTCTAAGAGACCATCTTATAGTTTCATATTTACCTTACTTGATGTCTAGCATTGCTTGTTTTTTAGCCTTGGATAGGAGAGATTTCCTTCTAGCCCACGCCTTTTGTAAAGGGTTGAGAGATAAACCCCTCGTGGAGACCGAATCCATTTCCTCCATATGTACAATTTTAGATATTAGGTCATACTCTTTTCTCTGAGAAACTTGGGTCTTTCAAGGCACCATAATCGTCCTTCTTATTTGTGTGGTATGGGTGTTTGGTTCATAATTATCTTTTCCCATACTGTCCACATCTTCATCTTTCTGATTAATAACTTTATTAACTAAAAAACAAGAATTTGTTATAGGAGGATTAGGGTCAGTACTTTCATTAACCAAAGGTAACATGTATTCAGAGCATGCCCCACTATGGACCACTACATGATGTTCATGTTCCATTGTGTCCTCAGTTGACGGGTTTGCCACCTTTTCTGTGCACAACTCTCCTACATTCCCTAACTATTCCTTATTTTCTCCACCTTCCTTAGCTATGCCGCCTTCTATGATTTTTGTGGAAGAAATTGCTCGATTCTTCCTCACCCAAACCTTCCTATATCGCGGAGTTTCTCGTTGAATTATACAGTCCTTCTGCAATTGCCCCATCCTCCTGCAGTTAAAACATATGAACGGTATATTCGAGTAATCCATCCTCTATGTCCAAGAACCTCTATGCATTTCAATTTTTATTTCTTCTTACAGTTTGTATCTCATATGCATTTCTACTGGAATCCTTGCACACCTTCGATCAATTATAGTCTCCCAATATTCCTCTAGAGCAATGAATCTACCCAACTTGTTTCCAATTTCCTCTAGGATTGATTTTTTCCAAAAGACCATGGGCAAGCCCGACATAATTAACCATATATGTTGTATATTGTGCAACTCCCTGTTCTCATTGAAATTTTACATGCCATTTCATGAGAATTAAACCCAACGACCCCCATTATCAGCTTCGATCTAATAGCTTTGTTCCATATTCTTCCTTCTGAAGCTTGACTAAGAACCAACCCCATGGGAGTATATGGAACTCTGGTGCATACCCCAAATAAGAGTTCCAGTTAGAGTCCATCCACTTCTGCAATGTATCTCTTTCAGTTACCTTCCCTCAGAATCTTCCAACCAGTGTCAGGGACAAGTAAGACGAAATTTGATCAATCTGAATGCCCCTCCCGACTGGTAATTTTGCGTAACCTTTCTTTGTCGAATTCCCCTGGTTTTCTTCATCCCTCGGGCTTAATGGGATACTTTTTTGTTGACATCATCCTCCTTAAGTTTTACAGTGGATTCATTAATAATTTCTTCACAAGGTGTCAGCTCACGCAACGAAATTTTCTCCTCATGTGATGCCATCATCATTATTAGTACAACAAAATTTTGATCCGTACAAAAGATCGGACCACATTGAGGGTCCATACTCCTCCTCATAATCCAATTCATGCATAACCATTTTTTATCCCTCGAACGAGTATGCAGTGTGTCCTTGGAGCTTCGACGTGATGGCTTAATGGTGTGAACCTGACCCTAGTACAATGTGCCAGAATCCACACCTTTCCTCATTATGACAAAGAAAAATTAAAAATCCAACGTTGCAGGTTCAGACTCCCTTGTTGAGCTGCATAGCCTCATCACCAAACACATATTGACTCATACGTAGACATGTGGGATAGAATTCCTAATGCCAATATGGCTATCTAAACAAGGAATTAGCATGTTACACCACCTTTTTCAACCATAATTGTCCTCTTTGTACCTCTTCCCATCACCTTTGTTGCAGTGCAATCTTCAATCAGAACTTGATCATCTTCAACTACCACACACACACACACACATATAAATGAAAAATATTTTAACTTGTAGATTGCATGCAAGTTGTTTCTGTTGGGTAAGAGTCATGTAGGTGTCAA
The DNA here is from genome assembly GCA_001517045.1 of Pseudotsuga menziesii. Taxonomy (NCBI): domain Eukaryota; kingdom Viridiplantae; phylum Streptophyta; class Pinopsida; order Pinales; family Pinaceae; genus Pseudotsuga; species Pseudotsuga menziesii. Next base: position 65,287 of record LPNX011022932.1, on the reverse strand, counting down.
CTATATTAACACGTAAAAAGTACATCATTGCACAAATGGATGTTATGTAATGGTATTTTCCCAAATCTTTTGTTATATAGTGTCAAGGACAAAGAAGATGGATACATGCTCTGAAGTTACAACGATAATGTCACTGAGCCAACTCTAACTCAAAATCAATCAAATATATTTATCACTATGTTTTTCTACATCAGTGATAATGTTTATAAATCAAGGCGAGAATCTTTCATGCCCCAAATTGCTCCTCTGGGAGTTGATGTGTTGTCATCGGCATGTTAAAAAAAATAGTTTCTAAACAATTTGAGTTTAATTTAGTGTGTAATTTATTCAACAAAATAGGATAATCGAACATGAATGTATGTTGATCTGTGCTATAATATACCTTTGTTTGGTGCACGATGAATATATCAACATGATTATACCATTGTTATGATGATATTTTTGTTTGTTTGTTATGCAGGCTTTGTACACATGCATATATGGAGATAAGATATTTTTTGTGATAGAACTATATCGTTATTTTCATGGTCAGAACATATTATCTTGCATTTGATTAACAATCTAGTAGGATATGGCTAATCAATACTTTAATCCATTTGAGAAAACATAGAGAAAGCAAATTATGACACAAAATCAAAGAAATTTGATTGCGGAAACCTAAAAAATAATGCATCAAAAGGATAAAATGAGGAAGAGAGGAACATGCATCTCAACAAGTAAAGATTTAGAAACACAACAATTTATTTCCTTATGCAATATAATGCTTATTTGCTTGTATTATAATGTTATACATATGTCTACCAACATTCTTGTCTATAGTGACTAAGAAGAGGAAAATCCAAACAAAAGCAAACAAGATTACACCTTCCGTGCCCTTAAATGACTATATTAGACCTAGAAATGAAAGAACTGAGGAAGAGACATTTCCTTCTTTTTTCGGAAGAGGTGCAACATGAAGAACACAATGTGCCAATTAATTCATAAATTTTAACTTCTTGATAACTATAATTTTTTAGCTTAAGACAATACATAACACCTTTACGTGCCCTTATTCTATAGAATGCGTTCAAGAACAACCATGCCATGAAGATATTAGTGTAGAAATGAATGATCATTCTACACAAGCATCAACAAAGAAAGTCAAGAATAAGTGTAAAGGACCCAGTAGATGTGCAAAGATTAATAACATGGTGGAAAAGCTCCAAATTCATGTTAATTATAGGAACCAACCGATTGGTTCAAGCTCTGTGAATGTAGCTTCATTGCTAGGTGTACTCACAAGGAAATGGTCCAATCACATATTTTGGTTGGACGAAGGTTCGACATTAGCTAAAGGAGGACTCGTGGAACACCATTAATGTGAGTATTAGACATTATGTGTATGTTTTCTCAACATCTGTATTTCTGCATAATTTTAATGTTTAATTTCAAACAATGTATGCCAACTAATAATGCACTTCTTGTATGTTGCAGGAAAAATTCACAATCCCTCCAATCCATAAAGATTATTGTATGTCATCTATAGGCCATAAGACAAACAATCAAAGGTACTAGTTATGCAAACAATATTGTGATCCTTATCTATTGAACGAGTAAAGATTAAAAAATGTTCCTCCAATTAGGATAAGTGAGATAGATTGGAGAGATTTTGTTAATCACGAAGCACCTCTGAATTCAATGTAAGCAAAAAATTTACATATTATATAATTAAATTACTTGTAATGTCTATTGGATTGTAATGTTGTCCTATAATTTTTTATGTTTCCATTCATTTATAGGATATAAGCAAAAAAATAAGGAAAATAGAGGTAAGGAGTGGGACTTCCATACCTCAAGACATCGAGGTTATCAAAGGGTTGAAGATGATATCGTAAGTACTTGTGATGTATTGTATTTTATTCATATGATAAATATTAGCATATATGGGATTAATTTTAAAGTCGTGAATTAATTAGAAAATATCTAGATCCTTCGATGATGCACCTACACCCATTAATAGGGCGGACCTATGGAAAAAATGCCATCAAAAGAAGGTTGGCACTCCAATCACACCAGTTGCAGGAGAAATTATAGTATATTTTTCAAAATTATAATTTAAATACTAATTATAATTCCATTTTACACGTTCAAAATGTTTTCTAATATGATTTTCTTTAATTGCATGAAAATGCCAACAAAAATTTCAAGAGGTACAAGTAGAAGGTACATATGAAGAGTTTGCAACTGGGGATGATGCTCTTGCTAAAGTATTGGGACCTTATGCGAGGGGATGCTATCATGGGGTTGGTTTAGGAGTTATGCCAACTAGTTTGTTTGCCACACATCCATACAAGGAGGTGCTAGCTGCGAACCAAGCTATAGTTAAAGAAAATGCATAAGAAATCTCATCTCTAAAAGTAGCAATATTTGAACTCACGGAGAGAGTAGAATATATGGAGAGGGAAAAAATAGTCAATAATGAAAGTGTTAGTGTCGAATGCTTTATTGTTTTTCCAATGTACATATTTTCACACTAATGATTTGAATTCTAATATCACTTTGCTCATATGAACATGTTCCTACTATACAAAATGTTCATGTTGAAGTCATGCATGTGGTTGGGGTTAGTTGTCTAAATATTCTTTTGAAGAACATTTATTATCATCTTTTTAATGTATGTAATGTATTTTATTGTATTTTCAGAGTAATACAGGGGACACAACAACCCCTATGGACAAAAAAGTACAAACAAATTTAACTACAAAGCATAATGAGTTGTCCCTAGTAAGTTTTGTAGAACTTTGTAATTTAGTTCAATTTTATTTTATTATATCAATATCTTACAAACATTTCTCTAGTGGATGCAGAGTCGTGGATCGAAATATGATGAAAACTTGGTGCAAAAAACCCTAATGCCTCAAACTAGACATAAAAATGTTAAAACGAAATCCCCAATTTTAGTGAGTTTTGTGATTTTTAATCTTGGATCACCACTACTTAACTTCTTATTTCTATGTATATCATTTCTTCACATTTATTAGCAAGATCAAGAGAATATTAATGAGTTGACACCATCTTCCCAAGCATGGTTGGAAGGAAAATGTGCTATCTCATTGCATTAAACTCTCGAGTGAAAGTTGCAAGGGGGAAAAAACATAAGGCAGACCCAAATGCAATTATCCACTGCATTTGTCTTGGGAAAGACTATTATGTTGTGCATCTCATTGAGATTTTAAAACCTGAATTCAGAAATTTAGCTCTCCCTCGTCCCAACAACTCATTAAGTTCTCTAGAAGAGGCTTTATGGAGCTTCATTCCTTGACATAAGGATAACATTGAACTATGTGACTAGTGAATCTAATGGTGTTGTATCATCTAAGTATGCTTGATTTATTGAATATTTGTAGTTAAATCTAGACCCAATTTCATAAAGTTTTTTGCAGTATGGGATTGAGATATACAATCATAAATATTGTTTAATCTTATGCATTTACTACACATCTTGAAACATTTGTTTGTCCATTCATTGGAAATCGCATGTAAGTGCAAATCAATAGGGAATTATTTATATTTGATCATGGATCAGTTTTAAAATCATTTGATAAAATATTTTGTATAATGAAGACCCCTCTACTTTTTTTTTTCTAATATGATATCAAAAAAGATTTTTGCATACATTGTTAACCAGATACTTTATTCCGAATACTAATATAAGGATCCACAAGTTTGGTATGGTTTCTCCTTTTTAAGTTGGGGTCTATTATCACCCATTTCGTATGGATTCCAACTAAAAGATGTTGGAAATTTCGATGGACTATCCAAGGCAATCTGAGCATTTTTTTGGGATTTCAACCAAGCTTAAGGGGGTATGAGTAGGTGTTATATGACTCCATTCTATATAACAATGATGATGAATATCATAAACCACATATGGGCTATCTTAAAGCATGAATTATGGGCATAAAATAGTAATTATGGACGTGATTGAGGCCATGGAAACATCAAACCAATTATGAGCAAAAATTATCGTTCCAATCAACCTTAAATATTTATTTTCTTGGCATTTATAAGGAGTACAAAATTGTTAGACAATAATAAAAGAGGAATCTAGATAACTTCAGGTTTTTTTAGCATATATCAATCCCTAAAAACAAAAATTCCAGGATACTTGTAACCTGCACAATGTCTCCTCCTTATTTGTAAACTCTTGGTGCTATTGATAGATTGTCTGAGTGTTCCTTTCTTCTTGTCGATTATTTGTTTGAATTAAATCCCCCCAGTTGCAAGAGACAATTTTTCTCTTGTCCTGATCTGCCATAACAACTCTATCTTTTATTTTAGATGTGGAATTATAAAAACTAAAGCTTGTGTTGTGTTGTGTAGAGAAAGATTGCATTGTGTAAAGGAAATTTGATGTTTATGTCTATGTACAATAGTGTCCCAATAGGTTTAGGAAATGTTGAGAGTGTAAGGCATTTCTCCCAAAGTAGTATCACTAGTTGGGCATACAAGCCAATAGCTTAACTTCAAACCATTATTGCTTAATTCTCATAATAACAAACAATAATTGATTAAATACCAAATTGGTATAACCTTGTAAAATTGGTAAGTTCTCATGGCAGTGATGCAAGGTATAAAAAGACTACCTCTCATATAGTTTCACCAAAATTTGAAACCGTTGCTCAATTCTACACTAGGGTTACCATGGACCTATCCTTTGTATCCTATTGGGTCACCATTAGTTGCATAAAAAATAGTTGACAATGTTGTCCATAGGAGATATGCCACAATGATTTTTATAATCTAAGAGGAGCTTATGTTTTCAACTATAGATAGTATTTTATTTTGAGTGATCTAGGTTCAGCTAGCCATGATCCCTACGCTATTTTTATAAACCCAACCACGTATGCTCAAAGCCAAGCTATGAACTACTTTTACAGGATGTTATGTAAAAAACAAAGTGCAAATTTCCAAAATGGTGTTAGTAAAATGCATGCCAATCTATGTAAATTGATCAATAATTGAATGTAAAACCACAAGTATGAAGGTAGATACATTATTCAAAAAATATTTCAAAATACCAAAATGATGAATCATTTTCCCACAATGAATCTGCCAAGATGACAGTTTATCAAACAACTTATGTTCAAAGTCAAGCTACTAAAAATGCACACCATAGCCCATACGTAGGTCAATAATAAAAATTAAAATCACAGGGATGAAGCTAGATACAATGATCACAAAAACCTCTGTCATATTGTCAAAATAATGGGTTATTTTCCCACAATGAATCTGCCACGATGGTTGTCTTTCAAACAAATTATGCTTAGAGCCAAGCCATGAACTACTTTTATAGGGTGTTATGTAAAAACAAAGTGTAAATTTGCAAAAATGGGCTTAGTAAAATGCATGCCATAGTCTATAGATTGGTCAATAATTGAAAGTAAAGCCATAGGCCTGAAGATAGACACATTGTTCACAAAACTCTTTCATATTCCTAAAATGATGGGTCATTTGCCCATGATGAATATGACAAGATGACAAGTTCTGGAACAATCAATCAATAAAAAAAAGTGTAAATTTGCAAAAACGTGCTTAGTAAAATGCAGGCCATAGTCTTTATATTGCTCAATAATTGAAAGTAAAACCATAGGGATGAAGCTAGATACATTGTTCAAAAATATTTTTCAGATTCCTAAAATGATGGGTCATTTTCACACCATGAATTTTCCAAGATCCTGCTTTCAAAGAACAACTAGTAAAAAACAAAGTGTAAATTTGTAAAAAATGGGGTTACTAAAATGCACACCACAATCTGGACATTGGTCAATTATTGAAAGTAAAATCATAGGACTGAAGCTAGATACACTGTTCACAAAATATTTTTTAGATTCCTAAAACAATGGGTCATTTCCTCGTAATGAATATGCTAAGAGGGCAGTTTTTGAAACAACAGTCAATAAAACAAAGTGTAAATCTGTAAAAATGAGCTTAGGAAAATGAAGGCCACAATGCATAAGTTGGACAATGATTGCAAGTAAAACCATAGGGATGAGGTTGGATACATTGTTCGCAAAAACCTATTTCATATTTCATAAAATGATGGGTCATTTTACCACAATGAATATGCGAAGATGATAAGTTTTCAAACAACAGTCATTAAAAAAACACATTGTATAGTTGCAAAAATGAGCTTACTAGAATGCAGGCTATAGTCTGTATAATGGTATATCATTGAAAGTAAAACCATAGGGATGAATCTAGATACATTGTTCACAAAAACTTCTTTCGTATTCCTAAAATGATAAGTCATTTTTATACAATGAATCTCCCAAGATGGGAAGTTTTTAAACAACAACCAGTAAAAGCAAAGTGTAAATTTGCAAAACCGGGCTCAGTAAAATGCATTCCACTTTCTATAGATTGGTCAATAATTGAAAGTAAAACCACATGCATGAATACATATAATTTTTTCACAAAATCCTCTTTCAGATTCCTAAAATGGTGGTTCATTTTCCCACAATGAATATGTAAAGATGACAACTTTCAAGCAACAATCAGTAAAAAACGAAGTGTAAATTTGCAAAAATGAGCTTACTAAAATGCATGTCACAGTGTGTACATTGAAAAATCATTGAAAGTAAAACCACAAGCTTGAATCTAGTTACATTGTTCAGAAAAAATCTTTTAGATTCCTAAAATGATGGGTCAATTGCCCATAATGAATATTCCAAGATGACAGTTTTTGAAACAATAGTCAATAAAACAAAGTGTAAATTTGCAAAAATGAGCTTAGGAAAATGCACGCCACAATCTGTATGTTGGTCAATATTGAAAGCAAATCCACAGGGCTGAATTTAGATACATTGTTCAAAAAATCCTCTTTCACATTCCTAAAACGTTGGGTAGTTTTGTCCACAATGAATCTACCAAGATGACAAGTTTTCAAACAACAGTTAGTAAAAAACAAAGAGTAAATGTGCAAAAATAGGCTTCGTAAAATGTATGCCACAATTTGCACATTGATCAATGCCATTAACCAAATTTGGTTTACATTGTCCTAGAACAGTTCTTGTTCTTTTACCACGAATCCATGGGTGAAATAAATGTATAAATGTTATTGAAGATACGATATGATAAATTACAAATGATGGCCCACCTTAAATATTCCTTGGGCACCTAATATTTGAAGAGTCGCAACTCTTAGTTATTTATTAATTGTTATTAATTATTATTAGTTTATTTATTATTTATATTTGTTACATTGCCACACCCTTTAAGGGAAGTTTTTCCCTCAAAGTTGATTTTACGGATATCAACTTTATTTTGGATCTTTTTTGAAGCTCTTGACTTGACATTTATATTTTGCATTTGTTCCTTTCTCTAGATGTGAGCCTAGACCTTTATGCTGTAATCCTCTCTGCTTGAGTGGTGATTTTTGAAACAATACAACTTTTAATTATTTGTTTCCATATCATCTTTTGGAATCCATTTATGAGCAATTGTGGACCGTTCACATTTTGGAATCCATTTATCAGCAATTGTGGACCGTTCACAGGATTCTTGAAAATGCCCCTTCAATTTGTTTATGACTATCATTTTTAAGGTTGAATATATTCCTTCATGCTCTTTTTCTCCAAAATTGAATCCAATTATATTACTTCCATTGTTTTCATGTGTTGTGGATCCAATATTGGATGTCATAATAAAGGAGGTATTTTTTAGAGATACTCTTCGACCTTGGAAATAAAAGTGATGGCCATTCTTAAGCGCTTGGATTTCGAAAATATTAGGGTGAGCTTTCTCAATTTGATCAAGCAATGTAAATGGACTCCATATTACAACTTCAGTGGGTGTTCACTTTAATGTTAACAATTTCAAAGATGTGTGGTGGTTGTTATAAAGATGGCACACATCTAAACCAACGTCAAATTTGGAAATCTTTAGGTATTATACTTGTTTTCTTTGAATTGTAGCCTCTATGACTTATTATTCAGAAGGAATTTTAAGATCCTTCATTCTTGATTTCAATATGCATGTGCCCAAAGCTTTAATTATGGAGAAACAAAAATGTTGTTCACCTCAATAGGACTTCCTAACTACATGGATGTAATAGCTTCTATGTCATCTGGCTTACCAACATTAGGCCCCTTATCATATTCACCATCATTAGGAATGTAAACGATAGTTGGAACCATGATTAGTTTTTCTATCCTGTTTAAGTAGGTATTGATTGCTTCTTGTTGTTGGTGTGGTTTCATGGAATTTCTTAACTATTAGAATTGCTTTCCAATATTCATTCGGGATATTTGAGAGTATGTATGTTTGATGTTGTCACCTTAATTTGAAAGATTTTACATGGACATGTCTTCCAGCTTCATCAATAATATCAATAGCTTTATCCGACAAAACTAGTTGAGAACAATGTGCAAGTGCATTTTCATGCTCTTTGTTCTCTCCGAATATAGTAATATCATTTTTTTTTATCATGATGGCCAGTAGGAGAAATTTGCGTTGGATCTAGCATGCAAATGGACACTATAGGTCCATAATCTATAGCTTTATTCAGTCTTTATCATGGGTTCCCTTTTTTTATCTTCCTCATCTTCTACGCATATCTTTTCTTCTCGGTCCTTGTCAACAATATTGGCTTAACTCTCATTGAGGTAATATCTACCCATTTCAATTATATGAGAGACATAAACTTTAAATATTTTCTCCTCGAAATTGTCATCATCATCACCGAGCATGGCACAATCCTTTGGATACTTATCAACAACATTAACTTGACTCTCATCAATATCATTGCGAATAATGTCCTCTTTACTTGTTCCAATTTTGCAGGAGATGATGGCTTTAAGTCTCTTCTCCTCAAAACTGTCATCTTCATCATCAGGAGTGGGTGTATTTGGATATTTTTTTATTTGAGTGATAATTTTGTTTATCTCCCTCTTGGATTGCTCAAGAAGAATTATATTTTTCCCATTGAATGATTTCATGGTGGGAGTGGAGGATATTAAAAATTAAAAAATATTAAAAATAATTCAAATCTCGCTTACCTTAAGGCTTCTTATCCACTTCTAGATTTTATATTCTAACTTTATTATTAGCTTTAACAAATGCTTCCAATAAACCATGTGTTGTTTTTTGTTGGAAAATAAACTATGTATTGTTTTTAAGAAACCATGCATGGTTCCTATATTTTATTTCCTCTTTGCTTCTTTTACTTCTTTGTTTTTACTGAAATAGACCAGACAATGTTTGAAAATTGTAGCCAAAGGCCGGATTAGCAAAAAATCCTAAGAAGGGGCTCTGATACCACTAATCCGATTTACATTGTCCTAGAATCCTGGGTAAAATAAATGTATAAATGTTATTTAAGATAAGATATGATAAATTACAAACGATGGCCTATCTTGAATATGGCTTGGGCACCTAATATTTGAAGAGTCATAACTCTTAGCTATTTATTAATTATTATTAATTGTAATTAATTAATTATTAGTTTATTTATTATTTATATTTGTTACAATCAATCATTGAATGTAAAACCATAGGCTTGAAGTTAGTTGCATTTTTCACAAATACATCTTTCACATTCCTAAAATGACGGGTCATTTTCCCACAATGAATATGCCAATATGGTTGTTTTTGAAACAACAGTTAATAAAAATAAAGTGTAAATTTGCAAAGATGGGGTTACAAAAATGCATTACATTGCATGTATATTAGTCAATGATTGATAATAAAACCACGAGGTTAAAGATACATTGTTCACAAAAACTTCTTTCATATTCCTAAAATGATGGGTCATTTTCCCACAATGAATATGCCAAGATGGCAAGTTTTCAAACAACAGTCAGTAAAAATAAAATTTGTAAATTTGCAATGGGCTTACTAAAATGCACACCATAGAATGTATGTTGGCCAATCATTGAAAAAAAATCCACCGCTAGTTACATTGTTCGCGAATTCCTAAAATTATGGGTCATTTGTCCACAATGAATATGCCAGGACAAAAGTTTTTGAAACAACAATAAATAAAAACAAAGTGTAAATTTGCAAAAATGGGCTTAGGAAAATGCAATCCATAGTCCATAAGTTAGTCAAGAATTGACGGTAAAACCACATGGCTGAAGATAGACACACTGTTCGTAAAAAACCTCTTTCATATTCCTTAAATGATGGGTAAATTGTCCACAATGAATGTGCCAAGATGGAAAGTTTTCAAACAACAGACACATTGTTCATAAAAAACCTCTTTCATATTCCTTAAATGATGGGTAAATTGTCCACAATGAATCTGCCAAGATAAAAAGTTTTCAAACAACAGTCAGTAAAAAAGCAAAGTGTAAATTTGCAAAAATGGAGATACATTTTTCACAAAAGCCTCTTTCAAATTCCTAAAACGAGACAATTTTTGAAACAAGTGTTAGTAAAAACAAAGTGTAAATTTGCAAAAATGGGCTTAGTAAAATGCACGTCATAGTCTATGCATTGGTTAATGACTAGAATTAAAAGCATAGGGTTTAATTTAGTAACATTTTTCACAAAAACCTCTTTCATGTTCCTAAAATGATGGCTCAGTCTCCCACCATGAATATACCAAGATGACAATTTTTGAAACAACACTGAATAAAAAAAGTGTAAATTTGCAAAATTGGGCTTAGGAAAATGCATGCCACTGTCCGTACGTAGGTCAATAATTGAAAGTAACACTACATGCTTTAAGCTAGATACCTTATTCACAAAAAAATAGATTCCTAAAATGATGACAAGATGGCAATTTTCTAAACAACAACCATTAAATAAAGTGTAAATTTGCAAAATGGGCTTAGTAAAATGCACGCCACAGTCTCTGCATTGGTCAATGATTGAAAGTAAAAAGCACACGTATGAAACTAGTAACATTGTTCACAAAAACCTCTTTCATATTCCTAAAAGGATGGGTCATTTTCCCACAATGAATCTGCCAAGATGACAGTTTTTGAAACAACAATCAATAAAAGCAAAGTGTAAATTTACAAAACTAGGCTTAGTAAAATGCACGCCACAATCTATAGATTGATCAATGATTGGAAATAAAACCACAGGTTTGAATCTAGATACATTGTTCACAAAAACCAATCGATTCCTAAAATGATGGACCATTTGCCCACAATAAATCTGCCAAGATGGTAAGTTTTCAAACAACATATGTTAAAAGTCAAGCAAAAATGGTGTTAGTAAAATGCCCTCCAATGTCTGTATGTAGGTCAGATCAAAAAGTAAAAGCATAGGCCTAAATATAGTTTCATTCTTCACAAAAACCTCCTTAAGATTACCAAAATGATGGGTCATTTTCCCATAATGAATCTTCCAAGATGGCAGTTTTTCAAACAACTTGTGCTTTTTTTTAGCATAAGTTGTTTGAAGCCTTGGCATCATGGCAGATACATTGGGGAAAATGACCCATAATTTTAAGAATTCGAGAGAGGTTTTTCTCAACAATGTATCTAGCTATAGGGATGTGCTTTTATGTTTTATTATTGACCTACTTACAGATTGTGCAGTGCATTTGATTAAACCCAATTTTGCAAATTTACCCTTTGTTTTTACATAACAACTTGTATAAGTAGTTCATAACTGGATTGAGTATAGGTTATTTGAAAATTTCCCATATTGACATATTCATTGCTTGAAAATGGAACATAATTTTAGGAATCTAAAGGAGGTTTTTGTCAACAATGTAACTAGCTTCAAGTATGAGGTATTACTTTCAATTATTAACATGTATACATATTGTGGCGTATGTTTTACTAATCCCCTTTTTGCAAATTTACACTTTGTTTTTACATAACACCTTGTATAAGTTGTTCATAGTATGTATTGGTAAGGGTAAAAGTGCGTAATAAAAAAATTAATAGACCATTTCGTATTAGGGGTAAACTAAGTTAGGTTCATTGCGGGCAAATGAAACATAATTTTGAGAATTTGAAAGAAGTTTCTATCAACAATATAACTAAGATTCAAGCCCACAATTTTGCTTTTGATTATTTCCTTGTGTACAAATTGTGGTGTGAATTTTACTAAGATCATTGTTGCAAACTTTCAGTTTGTTTTTGTAACATGTGTTGGTATTAGGGTAAAATAATGTTAAAAACAATTACTAAACCATGGTAACTAAGTTATCAAAAATACTTCATTTACTAATATACCCGAAACCAATTAAAATAAAATAAACCTCATTTTCATGCATAAATAGACCAGTTCATTGCCAACATAAACTCAAAATTGCAGTGAACAACCTTTTTGTCCATAATTTCAGCACATATTCTCAACTCCCATGACCATAGTTTAAATAGGGGCATCATATACCAAGGCGGTAGTTGAAACATGGGCATTCCCTGCCACGACAATAGTTGAAACAAGAGCGTCCTTTGCCATTAAAGTAGCTGAAATAGGGGGTTCCTAGGTTGTGAGGTTCACTGTGAAAAATTCAAATAGTATGTTGATGCATGTACTGATGGAAACGAGTGGCCAATAGGTATGCTAAGTACTCTTCTAAGATCATGAGTGCATTAGTTATTTTTTGACATTTCAATTTTCAAAATTAGGAGATAGATGATGCTATCAATAATTATGATCATGAGGGCATGCAATTGCATATTTTTTGGAAGATATTTTATTTGGACCCTGATTATGTTTCTCAAGCAACTAAAATTCCATGCAAAGTGGGAGTAATTCTTAGCTCTAGAAAAAACCCAAGCTATAAAAGATTGAAATGGCCAATAAAATATGCGGGAATAAGGTAATTGTGCTCAGGGGCGGTTTAAGAATGGAATATGCCCCCACAAGACTCTACAAAACCTTGTTGTAAATTGTTCTTAGGACAATTTTTAATCACCACAGGCAGGACATCTCAAGTGAGTGTATGAAGTTGGTCATACACTGGGTTGAGGACATAACCATAGATGTCCCTCATCTATTGGCCAAGAAATTGCACTCTACACTGTTGGACAGTAAGATGAAGGGGGTGAAGTTTACTTACCTAAGTACATTGCAAAAAATTATCAATTTACATTGACCTGATGTTGTGCAAACTTTCACTAGTAAAATGTACATTAGGAGGTCCAAAATGCAACAAAAAACGTGGAAAAACGTCATTAGTATCTTGAGAACAATTTGGAAGAAGATGTTATTGCCACAACTTCAAAATTACATGAAAAACCTTCAGAGAACGATATGGAAGGTGTGGGAAATGACATTGGTTTAGTCAACCGTAGGGAAGTTGAAGTAGATGAAAAACCTTAGGAGCACAATATGGAAGCTATGGGAAATGCTAGTGGTTTAGGAAACCCTGTAGAAGCCGATGTTATCAAAGCCTTGAGAGACTTACAAGGATATCAAAGTGCAAATCGATGGCAATAATTTGTGAACAATGACATGGAAGCAAGTGATGATAATGTTTATGCTCCAAAGAATCTAATTTCCCTTGACAATTTTGGTTCAATGTGTTCAACATATTTTATTGATGGGAAATTTGTTTTTCCTCTATTCGACAAAATGACACATTTCAAAAAACAAGCCGCCAAGGAGGAGGATTCCTATATGGAGAACGTACAAATGTTAAAGGTTAAGTATAATCATATAGTTGATTTTCTGCAGCATGTTGCACAATTACATAAATCAATCATAAAAAATGGACAAAAATCAAGAGCATACATTGAGAGCAAGGACATAATTATTAAAGGATTCTATGCTGAAGTCGACATGCTTATAGTTGATGCGAAGAATGATTGGGATACACTCCTTGAACAATATTGGGTTGAAAAGAATAATTATGAAGAATAGATAAAGAGACTTAAAATTGAGATGAAAAACAAGCTTGGGGATTTCAACATACTACGACTAAATACCGCGGTAGGTGAGGAATAAGAACTTTAGCATCAAGAAAAAGAGAAAGACCAAATTATTGCTTGTATAAATGTACTATTTGAACATAAATACAAAGAAGAATACTTTGAATATAGAGATGAGATTGCATAATATGAAAAAAAATTGGCAACAATGAAAAAGATAATTGATAAGAAATCTAAGGAGTTGAAAGGTACACAAATTGACAATATTTGCACAACATTAAAGTCTAACAAAGGAAAAGAAGCTCCGTTCAAAGAGAAAGTTAACAAAGAGTGCATTAAACATAAAGTGGCCATTGCAAAATATGAAGATAACATCACAAAATTGAATACTTGTATTGATGAGAAAGATGTTTCGTTGAGATATATATATATATTCTATACAATTGTTTACCAACAACTACTGGAAGGAGGCTACGACCCCCTAGTTTATCAACTACTACTGAAAGGATGCTTTCTTCCGCAATCGAAAACTCCTTCCTTCCGCAATTGTGGATTGCGGGTTGCAGGTATGTATTTTGACTTCTCTCGAAATTGCTTCCGCAATTCGTCTTCCACACTTTGTAGATTGCAGATTGTGGATTCATTACGCATTGCAGATTGTGGATTCATTTTGCATTGCGGATGTTCCTTTTGATTTTTCTTGAAATTGTTTCTGCAATTCATCTTCTGCGCAACTTCTTCCGCACTTTGCGGATTGCGGGTCTGCATTTCGACTTTTCTCGAAATTGCTTCTGCAGTTCGTCGTCCGCAATTCATGTGAACCGTCAATCACTTTCCAGAATCCTCCTCATTCATTGACCAGTTATCTAACACAAAACTTCACTTTGGAACTCCATAATGTTATCTTCCATGCACATTTACATATCCTTTTCTTGTCGTCGATCTATTTTATTGATACAATCTGAGCCGTCCAACCTATGCTAAATAAGCCAACTGCAACTCCATGAATATGCATTGATTGATAAGAGGATCAATCAATCAATCTCGATCGGACTTGATCCCCTTGTTGGATCCCCTCATGTGTCTTTCCAGCCTCATCACATATGCCTCATCATTATGCATGCCATGTCATCGCTTCCTTTGTTATTCCTTTGTCTTACATTGAGTTTTCCCTGCCATCATGTCTTTGGTTATTTCTTTGTTATTACTAAAATCCTTTGACATCAATGGCAACTCCATTCAACATACACCCCCTTTGGCATTGATGGCAACATCTAATCATTCTCCCCCTTTAACATCAATGACAAAGGATAACCTGTTATGCCTTTCTAGTCTTTCTTATTTTAACTTTACTTGGTACTGACAACTATGTTATGATCTGGTTAACATTTTCTTTTACCTTCTTGTAGTGGGTCCTTGAATAAGAGACTGAATGATAAGTTCATAGACTCTCCCTATCATAATGTTGTCTTCTATTCCATTGATGAGTTTTTCGTTACTTCAAACAAATGTGATGACTGTCCAGAGAGAAATTTCTATGTGTGAGTAGTGTTGCACTGCTTTTCACATCATCTTACAAGAGTTCTCACAATTTCATCTTTGTCACTCATCAAACATTTTCCTATATGTATATCAAGGTTGTTTATGAAGATCTTTGGAAGAAATTTGTCCTGGATACATAATTTAATGGCAATCACTGTTCATGGTTGGATAATCCACAGGTTACACCTTCCACTGTTCAACATAAATCTTTGCAATACACTTTCAACAGCAGGCTTTCCTACAATTTCATATATGCACTTCCATGAGAACTTCATCAACTAATATGTGCCTAAATCCCAATTGTTTACTTCAAAAATTCTTCCAAATCCGTGTCTTCAGTTTTCTCATATGTATTATGTACCTGCTTATTCATGCTTCCCTTAAAACATGGATAGATAGTATCTATGTTTCCTTACTAAGTGATAATATTCAATAAGTAACTCGAACAGTTCTAGTAGATTCTCTATGACTGTTATTTTTTTGAATCAGTCTGTTTCATTTAGCTAACATGTATCTTCTTCAGGACCTTCATCAATTAGTCCTTCAGACTCTTTCAATATCGTTGTTTAGTCATGAATATGTCATCATTCCGTCAACATTTGTCACAGGAATGTGACATTAAGTCTAATCTTCATTCATTGCTTTCATATATGCTTAATCCCACATTCAGATTAAAAAATAGTTCACTGAAATTTCTCAGTCTTAGAGGTAATCTATTTTCATAATCCTTGGATGTAGTTAGCTCTCATGATCATCACCTATCTTCCCTTCATCACAATTCTACTTTTGGCTTTCTTAGACTTAAAATATTAAGTTTTCTTCACTTGTCATAAAGTATCCTTCTTTTTGTGACAAAGTCTACAATCATCAGTTTTACTATTGATATTTTTCAGCCAACCTTTAGTTTCCTTCCATTATTGATTTATCTTTTAAGGATGCATAATATAACTTGTTCTTCTTTTAAGATGTCTTTAATGCCATAAAAATAACTTCTTCTACCTTAGTTACATACTTCATGGTCTTCATGGATCACGCTCTTTAATGCTTTCATGTTGCTTCACTTTGTCACATGGATGGTCTCTAGCAAAGTCTTCAATTTGTCACTCCACTTCTTGTTTTGATGGAAACTTCTAGACATTCCTTTCTTCTTACCAACTGATATTTTTCAAGTACCAATTTCATTTTTATGATATTAACTCCCCCTGAGTATGTAATCCCCTTTAATTCTCATTTCAGGGTTTTCTTCTAGTTTTTAGAAGAGAATTCCACCATTATAACTGTATTTGTCTTCATCATCTTCATCTCCATCAGCATATTCTTTTACATATTCATCTCTCTTTTCAAAATAATGGATGTCATTTTTATCTACAACATTATCATGCTCATCATCATCTTTGGAAATTTCACTTATGCTTGGAAGCTTTGTTTCTTTTGAATATTTGTAGTTTGATTTCTTCTCCACATATTTCCATGAGGTACCCTGCTTACTGGTCTTCTATATCTTTGTTTCTTTGATTCCATACATTGGTCTTTTCCCTTGGTTCTGCAATCAACAGCTTTGTGACCAAACTTGTGACAACAATAACAATAACCATAGAAATTTCCTTTATATATGGGAAATCTCTGATCTTCCAACTTCACAAATTCCATCTTCTTCCATTATTTCTGAGACTCTACTGAATCTTTCTTTCTCAACTTACATTTTCTATTCATATGTCCAAAATTATTACTAGAGTAGCAATGACCGAAAAAGATTTGCTGATATCTATTTGTCATTATTCTTCTAGGCATCATATCTATTCTTTGTAAAAGAGGAGCATATTTCTTACTTTCTTCCCTTTTAATTGTGTTCTTGAGTGCATCAACATAGCCTTTTTTATTTCTATCTTGGTTTGTGAAAGAGAAATATCTTGGCTTATTTTCTTTTTCAAATCCTAATCCAGATTTATCGCTTGATGGTCTTTGGACACTCATGATTTCATCCAAAGTCCTTGAGCTGTTCTCAAACTTTGATTTGATAGATTCTTTATCAACCCCTTTTTTAAGTTGAATAATCCCTTTTTCTAGTTTTTTTCATAATCTTGTATTCTCTTCTTGAGATGCACTACTAGGTCCTCTTCAATCTTCTTGTCCTCTTGAAGCTGGTTCTTCAAGTCAATAATAATTTGAGTTGTCTCTTTATCTTTTGATTTATGCTCTTCTTGGCATTTTGACATATTTTCTTTTAAATATTTGTTCCTTCTTCTACTTTTTTCAAGTTTCTCAAGAGCAGTTATGAGTTCAGCCTCTAGGTCCACTTCTCCTTCCCTATCTGATTCAACTTCTTGAGTTATTGTCCCCATGAATAGGATTTCTTCATCTTCACTATCTTCCTTGGAAAAGAAGTTTTTCTTCTTTTTTTCTTAAATTTCTTCTTGTACATGATCTTACTCTTTTGATCTTTCTTATGACAACAAGGTTCTTCATCATCCTCACTATCTTCTTGTTTTGGGTAAGGACACTTTTTGGCAAAGTGACCAATCCTTCCACAGTTAAAACATTTCAAGGGTAGCATTCCTTTGTACTTGCTAGTACCTTTCTTAAGTTTCTCGATGAAAA
Organism: Pseudotsuga menziesii; assembly: GCA_001517045.1. Lineage (NCBI taxonomy): Eukaryota > Viridiplantae > Streptophyta > Pinopsida > Pinales > Pinaceae > Pseudotsuga > Pseudotsuga menziesii. Next base: position 47,327 of record LPNX011022932.1, on the reverse strand, counting down.
GAGCTTCATCATCATCTAGGTTATCATATTAGTTCTGGGATAAGGCTTTAAATGCTGCTTGATTATTGGATGATCCATCTTGTCATATTCTCATCTCATAGGCAGTGAAGATCCCATGTAGTTCATATACTGTCATGAGTTTAAGATCATCTCGTTCTTCTTGAGTGGACACCTTTGAGTCATACTTCATTGGTAGGGTTCTTAGTACTTTGTTGACTACTTCTTTCTCCTTTATTTCTCCTCCAATGCCTCTAATAGCATTAACAATTTCATCTACTCTTAGAAGATATTCTGCAATATTTTCTTCCTCTTTGATTTTTAGGCTTTCAAACTATCCTTTGTATGCCTGAAGCTTGGATTCTTTGAATTTGGGTGCTCCTTCATAGACATATTTTAGTTTTTCTCAGGCATGTTTGGATGTCTTGCGTTGCATGACTTTTACAAACACTGAATTTGTTAACCAACTCAAAATTGCATTCAAGGCTTTCACATTGGCATCATATTGGTCTAGTTTACTTTTGTCTATAGGTAGGTCGTCTGGTATTTCATATTCTTTTTCAACAGACCTATAGACTTTGTATCCAAGAGACATTAAATGACACTTCATTCTTACACTTAAGTGTTCATAATTATCTCCCATGAGTAATGGAGGTCTGTTGGTGGCTAACCCTTCTTGTTGATCCATGGTGGTTTTTAAAGTGATTAAGTTGTAGCGAAGGATCACACTTTGATATCAATTGTTGCAAATTTGGATAATACTAAGAGGGGGGGTGAATCAGTACTATTAAATTTTAACAATTAAAACCAATTTTAACTTATTTATTAACACACATGATGAACAAGACACAAGAAACACAACTTTTATCGTGGAAGCCCAATTGGCTAAACCACCAATACTTCCTATTATTGCAAAATTATATTTACAAATAGTTTTTGCTTACTACTATAGACAAGGATGGTACTACACCCTATTTACCAGCAACTACTAGAAGGAGGCTACGACCCCCTAGTTTATCAGCTACTACTGAAAGGATGCTTCTACACCTTATTTACCGGCTACTACTGGAAGGAGGTTACGACCCCCTAGTTTATCAGCTACTACTAAAAGGATGCTTTCACACCCTATTTACCAACTACTATTGGAAGGAGGCTACGACCTCCTTGTAGGAATATAACATGCCCTATCACCACCCTACCACCCTAGTATGATAATTCGATCTCTGACTTCTCTACACCAATGGATCTCCAATTGAATGTACATAAACACTTTTGAAAGTTTAAAGCATTGTTTATATACCCTCAAACATATCTCTTCATCTAACAGTCATGTATCTTCATCGCGACTCTTCACAAACAAAAAACTAATTCGAAATTACCTCTCTGTTTGTCATTTTTTAACTCTGTTTAAATTTAACAGTCACGACATTCCCTCTTTCCCATAAGCAATTCCTGACATCCAAAGATTTTGAGTTTAATCAGATGCCTATACTTCCAAGAACAAAAAATTGAGCTAGTTTATTAAAAGCAAACAAACTAAGGCTATGAAATAAGGTTAAATAAATAGGAAAATAAACAAGCTCGAAAACAAAATCAATAAACGTTAGTTTATTTATGTACAAAGGGTTTCTAGATCCTAGGTAAAGTACTACTTGAGAAAAGAACCAAGCTTCCTCAGCTCCTTTTGGATCAAAGGCTCCAGTTTAGGGTGTGTTTCTCTAAGTTGTTGCTGAAAAGTCTTTTCTCCAGAATTACCAAAAAAATTCAGATCTTTTACATTTAGTTCAATAGCCTTTTCAGACCTAGAGCTTCATACCCAACAGTGTTATTTGTGCATTCTACATCAAAATATAAAATCCAAAACATATATTCTAAATCTACAGAGTTAGTAGCATCCCCTACATTAGTAACTAAGTCTGCTATATTACAATCAATATCATTAGTCCGTGAAAATCGAAGGATATCGGACTGCCTATCTGATTCCTTACTAACTTGTTTGGCTTGACAATTTCCTAGTTCAAGATTCAAAAAGTGATTTCCCAAAACTGAAGATGAGAAGTTCACAGGTTCATTCTTCTCTTCTAACTGAGTTATATTATACTTCATATGTGGTTCTTAGTATTTTAATTTGGTTATGAATATTGTTGTATGGCAACCACATGTAAGACCAGTCGATTGCAAAGTAACCATTTAGTTTTGTTGACCAGTCCCTACTTAAATCTTAATCCATGTGCTTTCGGTATATCCACTACCATAACATCTATAAACTGACGAACTCTGGGATCTGCAGACAAACGAATCAAAACATCTTTCATTTCCCCTATGACTTTAACAACATATCTGTCTAGTTGAATTATCCGATATGGAGACAATGTGGGTTGGCCATTAATCCTTTTACATATTGAAAGTGGCATGGCATTTGATGAAGCCCCAGGATTTACCTAACAGTTATATATATTATGATTAAAAATCTCAAATGATAGCAGAAAAGGTAAAGTCTGAGATTTAGATATTCCTCCAATGCTTGCTTCATTTTCTTCATCATCAGATTGAATGGCTTTTGGGATACTACTGGGCTGTGGATAAAGAGCTTCTAGAATTTTCCTTCTTTTCTGAGGCAAATTACATAATTTGAATAAAGAGACGTTTGATTTTATTTTCTTAATGTCCCCTACAATATCATATCCCATGTCCCGTTCCTTAGTAGTCTCTATTTTAGTTGCCAAAGTTTCCACATGTTTATTAATTGTTGGGTTAGCTTCTTTCATGCCTTTTGAATTAACCTTTTGTTATGTTTAGGTAGTGCTGACAATTTTCTTAAAGGTTTCTTTCATCTTCCTTGCTTTAGGAAGCACTAAGCTTTGATCCCCCACCGTTCCTTTACTCCTAGTTGTAACATTTGCTGGTTATGTTTGGACTTCCTCACTTTGGTCATCTTCGTTTAATCCTAATGTGGGTGCCCAATCCCATAGAACCATTGTGGTTTCCTCATTTGTCTCTATAGGCTCATTAGTTTGGGCTCTTTCTTCTTTAGGATATACCATTTGGGTATCTAACAATTGATTCATAACCAAAGTCATTGAATTTATCCACTGTGGACAACTTTTTTCAGAATGATGTTCTTGGGGAAAAGTACATAAATTATCCATGCCTACTTTATTAAAATTTAAAACAACATAATTAAGTACAGGTGGTTGGGGTTGTTCATTCTCTTCCTTTTTTTTATTATAATAAGGGTTGAATGGATTTCTATACGAACTAACTCCCTTATCCTTTTCCAAGTCAACTACCTTGTTTGACAAATTTTGCACCATTTTCACCACATTTTCTAGCTCATTAGAGTGTTCTTGTTTGGGCTTAGTTAACAACAAAGGCATTTTGATTGTGGTATGTTTCAACTCAGGTTCTAGAGTATGCCTTGCTATACTATCTATATCTTCCTCTATCTTCTTGGCTTCTTCATAGTTTTCTACCAATGTAACTTTACCAGCCCTTTTTACAAACATTGCTATTGGTAGATAAAGTGTTGTAGTATAATATTCTACTAGAGACTCTTTAGCTGGTTTTGTTGCAGCACTAAAGCTATTCAATAAAGTGGTGAATATCTGATTAAAGTGTTGTAGATTTTCTTTATTTTCCATCCTCATAGACAATAATTCTTTCATGAGAGTGGCTATAGTTTTTTGGTTGCTAAATTTACCTAAGAATTCCTTTTCAATGCCATCCCAAGTTACTACTGAATTAGCTTGCAAACTAAAGTACCATGAAGATGCTTTAGGTTCAAAAGTATAGCAAAAAATTCTGCAAACCACATCTTCATAGTCAACATTCAAAAGATTCAAAGCCATATAATATCTCTTTAAGTGATCTTCAACAAAAACACCCTTTCCAAAATCAAATTTTGGTAACACTCTTTCTAGGTGTTTAGGTAAATCATGCAATGGAGCAGCCAGGTTGAGTGGTGCTCTTGCTTTCCATGCTGGTTGATTAACATTTCTAGCCATAACTCTAGGTGGAAACTGATTGAAAACAAAAAATACAGGGGATTCTGGATCCAATTGATCCAGAGGCTGAACATTTTCTTGGATGTATAGATCTACCAGTTCTTCCAAATTTTCCACAATAATTGAATCCTTAGTGTTTGAGGCTACTTTCTTGGAAGCCTGCCTTCTAGGTAACGCAGGAATAACTTTTAACCCCCCAAGTTTCTTGATGTAGGACCTTGTATGTCTCCTAAAATGATCTACTTCCTCAAACGGGACATCATACAAACGTTCTGATTCTTTTTTGAAAGAATTTGTCTGTTATTGTTCTTTAAATTCAGGAAAAAGATATTCACGGAAAGTATTTTATGATGTTGTTCCATTGTAATCTTCTATGAAAAGCACATTTCCTCTACCAGTGATGCACTGGCGTCCCTCCTAGCGCCAAATATGTTGATGCCTGCAAAAATCCCAGGTACCAGACGGTAGGGATTCTCCTTGGTAAACAATCCCAATTAGATAGTCCATCATTTGGTGTGGATAATCCATCCGGTTTACAGTTCCATATACCATTGATTAAGTTCTTTGAATATTTTACTGGTTATGGCCCAATCCACCGTTTATATGATTTTTGTTTAAAGAATGAAATGTAGATGCCTAAGATAAATGCATGTCTAATATAGATCTAAAAATAAACTATTCTATCCCCTGCCAGGGAGCAAATTTAGAGTTCAGAGTAACATACTGTAAATGCTCATAAAATTCTAACAAATAGTTGTACTAACATAGTAATCACATTCACAGTAAAAATAATACCAAATATAACTCTAATATAATTAAACCATTTATTACCCTGTCAACACATACATTTATATAGAGAACAGACCAATTCATGACTAAGGAAATAGTTCCAAGAGGTTAGAACAATCTCACTGTATGATGTACAGAAGCAAGAAGAAATAGTTCTACAGTATGCACTCCACACATTTCGATTAAATCTCTGTGCATGTCTTTGTTCCAACAAATTGATCCTTCTTATTAACAAAGAGTTATCTCTTTTACAAAATAGTCCAACATTTTTTTCACTAGCCAAAGGTCTTTCTATGGTGCTCTGCACCCCTATTTATACTATCTCTATCCGTCACCCAGGAGATTCCCAAGTTACTTATTCGCCCCCCTGGCTGAAAAAAATGGTTTCATAAAACAAATAAAAATTTATACAGGCCTTTCCCTGCTGGAAATACACGCTTCTTTTATTTTCCTGCATCTTTGAATATCAGAGCAAATCTCCATCATTGATCTAAAACTTTCCCAAATCTGAGTCGTCCATCCTCCTGGTGAACAATAATACCTTGGATTAACAGAATCATTGTCAGCCATAGATCTTGGTCTACGAGAATTATTAACCGTCCAACGATCCAACCTTTAGTCGATTTTGCAATCCGCCCATCCTAACTTGGCGAACAATAATATCAGTGATATACGAACAAAACATCGTGAGAGATATATTTGATCTGGAAACAACCATAATTCACAATATTTCAATTTAATGATATGCATCGATTAATAAGTAGAAAACAGATAATGACCAGTGCCGTCTTATGCAAGCAATTTTATTTTAGTTTAAGCTTCGAGAGGAAGATCTCTAATTTTCCCCATTGGTTCACAGTAAAAAACAAAATAGAGGTTGCATGGCTTAGATCATCTCAAAGATGGACCGGGTTTGATTTGAATCGTTAGGTCATGCGCCCTCGATAACTCCTTTCCGCTTATGCCCTTCCGAAAAGCGAAAATCGGGTTTGCCAATTTTATCAAGTTAAAATATAATCTTTCTGCTTCCGGCCTTCCGAAAGGCGAAAAGTCAATCTTTTCCAAAATTAAACTTTGGATTTTCCGCTTCCGCCCTCCCGGAAGGCGGAAATTGGAAAGTGGAAAGTCAATCTTTTTCGAATTTAAGCTTTGGCTTCTCCGCTTTTGCCCTTTCGTAAAGCAAAAAGTAAATCTTATCCAAACTTAAAATTTGGATTTTATTCTTCTGCCTTTCCGCTTCTGCCCTTTTGAAAAGCAGAAAGTCAATCTTTTCCGAACTTAAATTTTGGCTTTTCCACTTTCGCCTTTTCGGAAAGCGAAAATTGGAAAGTGGATTTTCAATCTTTCACGAAGTTCAAACGTTAACTTTCCACTTCTGCCCTTCTGGAAAGCAGTAATTGAAAAGCGGATTTTCAATCTTTCACAAGGTTTCAACTTAATCTTTTCGCTTCCGCTTTTTTGCTTCCATTTTGCCGCTTTTGCTTTTTTGCTTCCGCTATTTCCTGGACCGTTGATCTATGTCGGAGATAATCTCATCTGTTGATCTGAAATCGAAAACGGACCTTTTATGTAAGGCATGTTTCCAAGGTCGTGTCTAAGGAATTTTTACCAAAATGACACTCTAGGATTTGGAAAATCCTTATGCTCAAGCTTCTAGGAAATACTAGGTATGCAGGGGGGCTTATCTAAGTTGGGAAACAAGTGTAGGCGCTTTTTTAAAATAAAAAATGGAAGGAGGGGCCCTAAAATGTAAATTTTTTTGGGGAAGCAGTTGCAGCAACAACATAATCTCATTAATGATAGTGCTGCAAAGACACAAAAATTACAAGTTTTCCCCATTATTTCTAATCGCTAGGTCTTTGAACAATGATTTAAAATGATGTATTCCAAGATCTATTATTTCTTTAAAAGAGATGATCATAGATCCATTGGGAGTTATGATATCCCAAATAGTGTTCATGCGCCTCCTATGATTGGAAAAATAATGATTTTTTTTGCATTATTAATACCTTGACAAATCTTTGCTTTTGAGTCTCCATCGAGTTTCTTCCTTATCTAACGGGTCATTTTTTATTCTCTCCAACTCCTTCAGAGTCTCAATGTCCTCTTCTAATAATACCTTTGTTGAATTATTATTAAAAATAGTTGCAATCCCATATTCCACTTATCTAACATATTTTGCAATGATTGGAAAACAATTGACTTTGCCCATTATGTTATCACACTCTTGATCCTATTGATATGGTTTGAAACTCGTTTCATTTAAGAATCCCTTTCCTAACTATCAAATGGTTTCCAAGTCTTAGTAATCAGGTCTTTAAACTCTAGATCTAACAACTAAGTATGATTAATATTAAATGGACTTGGATGTTTCCTATCTTCTTTCTCTATTGAGTAAATTTGGATGGTGGTATAACATGCTTTCATTTCCTACCCAATATTTGTATATCATGTTTTCATTAAAAATAGGTTCTGACATGAAAAAATGTTCTAATCTATTGGAAATACCCTCTCTTCCTTGTCTAGCATTACACCAAGTTGGGGAAGATTTCACTAGCTCCACATCAATGAAATGGATGAATTAAAGTAATTGAGAGATGTAATATTTAATATGATCCCTTATAGTAATCCCCCGCTCCATGCATATATGTTATAGATCAAATCAACACTTCTCTGTCTATGCCAAAAGTGTGAAAAATGACATTAAAAGCGTCACTGTACATTCAACAAAAAGGACATTTATGGACGGAATATCCTATGATTTGACTCCAATCAGTGGCCTTAAGCATTAGAAGTGAAACCCTGGCCATATCCCATCATTCTAAATAGTTTTCAACCTTAAAAAGAGCAATTTGCACCCCATGAACTAGCAAAGAGCGTACCATTCACTCCCTATCCCTGAGTAAGGTGCAAATTCATAGGATTCCTTTCCTTTAGGCGTGAATCTCCTAAAAAAGTAAAGAAATAAATAAAAAATTGAAAATGAGGGAAATTAGGAAGTTTTGAAAACAACTTGCTCGATTGCAACTCCTCCAACCACTTGGTAACCATCCTCAACCTCATTCATACAAAGAATGGAATGGACCAAGAGGAAATAATCCCATTGTAGCAAATTCACACTGGAGGAATCACTCACTATCATGCCTATCTTTCCCTTCCATCAACAACCATTGTTGTTAAACATTCATTTCCATGCATATTGATAAGGATGCCCTCAAGTAGTCTCTCTCTTTCATATATTCAGTGGGTTGGAGTGGGATGATTGGTGTGCATGAGTAGGAGAGACTAGGATCTCAAGTTTGTTAAGGTGCCAAAACAGAGGAAAGGTATATGCTTTTTACTTTATTTCATTGTTTCAATCAATATTTGACATCTTTCAGTTCCCAAATTATGAGTTACTTTAATGATTGATGAAGGAATTAATGTTTTTATATTGAAAGTTGATCAATGAGTTTATATTCTTTTCATCTTTCAATTCATTACGATTATTTAACATTGTCAAAATCGTTTGAGGAAGGTTGGTTTTACCTATTTTGTAGGTTGAATCTTGGGAAATTTGGAGAATATTTGGAACAAAGCAATGAGTATCTTGGATCAACCATCATAAAGATTGTACACAAGCTCTCTTTCCTTTATCTCTTTTAATTCATGTTTGGTAGTCAACAGTTTCAGTTGGTCATATGCATGAGTACGAGTTTGTTTTTCTCGCTGATAGAGTCTTTTATGTTAGTCTCATTTATGTCATTATGTTGTTCATCTCATCCCAATCATAGGTTCTGAAAAAGCATTTCAAGTTGGATGCAAAATTGTTTTTGAATAATATCCTAATTTCAACAACGAGGATCTTATCTATTACATTATATATATAAATCTATTACAACACTTATTCATACTATATAATAAATAGTGGAAGAACATGAATCCTGACCAAAATTTCTATGATTTCGGAGAGTAGAAAATTTGCTAGTTATATTGATTATTAGTATAGGATTAAGGATCATAATTTTTTTGCAAAAAGGTGGTGAATAACAATTCTCTTAGAGAAATTATTATTTATTTCGTCGTGATAAGAAACTAAATCATTGTCACTTCTGTTACAAGGAACTCGATTTGATCATTTTTCCTTATAAGGAAAAAACTCAACGTTCATTTTTTTACGAGGAAGACCGTAAAACTTAAATAGTTCACTCAAAACACATTTTAAGAGATTACGTCGAACAATCAAATCAAATAAACCATGACCAAATAAATGTTATTTTATGAAAAACATAATTGGCGTCTCTACTAGGGAGAAAACCAACCTTTGTGGGACCTTGTTGAGTGTTTCCTCTATTCTTTGTTGAGAATTAGATTCTTTGTTAGGATTAGACGTACCTTAGACACCTTAAAGTCTTAATTCTTTTAATATTTCTTGAGTTTTCTAAAATTTCACACCTTTTAGGTGTTATGCGCTTGCAATTGTAGTTATAGTAGTGAATATAAGGGGTATTCGCACCTAATAATATGAACAGGTGTGAATGGTACGAAGGAAACCTTCTGCACAAAATCAAATGCCCTGTATTTGAGATAATTTCTCAGTTTTTCCCTAGTGTTCGTGAAAGTCCTGGTTTGGTTGGATTAGTTGAGTAGTATAGACTCCTTTGTGGTCTTCTTGAAAGATTTTGGGTGGTGTTTGAGTAGTATAAGCAACTTTGTGGTCTTCCTGGAATATTTGGGGTGGTGTTTGAGAGTGCTTGAGTGTGTTGAACCTAAGTTTGAGTCAAAATTTCATGAAAATATTTTGAAGTGTTGAATGCTTTGTTGTCTTTTCAATTTTTATCCAAGCATCCCATAAGCCTTGAGTGTGCAAGTATAGAGCATTCTTACTATTTATGCTCCTAGTTTGTTTGCATTTGAGCAAAAATTTTCTCCCAAAAACCTTGTTACTTAGTATACCTAAAGGCTTGTTTGAGTTTAAGAGTGGGTGCATGCCTTATTTCTTCTCAAATTGGCTTGTGTAGGTGGTTGAAAAGTCCCGATTTTATAAACTACTTTCGCCATAGTGATAGGCAAATCAGTAGTTGAACTTGTTGTTTAAAAATTTACATTTTCATTAAAAAGAAAACGTTGTATTTTTAAAAAGTTAGGTTTGGTTTGAAGAAACAAAAGTTGGTAGCTTACATGTAAAGTGAAAAAGTTGAATTTGTGGTTCAAAAAGCCTCCCATATTTTAGTTTAAAGAGTGTGAATGAGTGCATGTGCATTTGAAAATATTTAGTTGCATTTAATTATGCCTCATCTTTCATTGTAAAGAGTGAGTGAGAGTGCATTTGCATTTGAAAATATTTAGGTTCATTTAGTTTCTTCTTTGCCGATTTGTTTTTGGAAAGGAGAGACCATTTGTAAAGAATCTATGAGATTTTCTTTTTAGAAAATCATCTAATAGGCTAGATTATAGGACCTTGGAGACAAGTGTTGTGAGTTATCTCCTCCATGGCCACATAAGATCGAGACTAGAAAAATTAAAGAGTGATAAATCCATTAGTAGCATGAAGTGCTTATCGAGAAATCGCCTCTCAAACAAGAGTCAACCGGTAGGTAAAAACTAGTCCAAGTAGGATGATTGTCCCTTGTTGCTTGTGTTAGTGGGGTTATGTGAGCTTGGGAGTTATTTCAGAATGTAAGTCATAGGGGTGAGACCATTGCTCAGTAACAAAATTGGGGCTAGAGCTTCTATCCTATGTTCCCTTCCCATTCATAGAAGCTCTTTCCAACGATCGTTTTGCCTGACTACCAAACGTGAAGTGGTAACCTTAGTGGTTGCTCCTAGGATCCTCATAGGTCGCTGCAAGGGGAATATTTTGTGGAAATTGAGGCATGTGTAAATATCTATTTTAGCCCCTTAGGAGAGTATTTGTCGAAGGAAAGTGATTGCAACTTTGGTGATTGGTGTGTCGAATATTAGCGTAACTATCTCTCTTGATCTTCGTTGGTTGGACTTGGGCCCTAATCGTCAAAGACTAACCTCCAAAATAACCCCAAATGCAACTCTTCACTAAAGAATATTTGGTTGTAAACAACCAAACGCTTGTCATTGGAAGGGTATTTATGTTGTGTAAAGATTTTCAAGAACTTCTTAAATCTTGTTCTTTGTTTTATTTATATTTCAATCTACTTCCTTTGTGTCTTCCATCGGCCACCATGGTCAATCAAACTTTGAGTAGGTTTAGAAGGATTCAAAGACAATCTCCAGAAAGGAGAGAGTTATATACAACAAGGAGAATACTGGATTATAGTGATCCACCCCCTCAGGGGGGGAAAGAACAAAAACCTAGAACCTAAAATACAACAACAACAAGAAGAAAATAAATTTAGTTTTAGCGTGTCTAAGAGTTTTTCCAAAGAAGGACACCTTAGTGACGTTGAGGGACAGTTAAATAACTCGCACCAAACCACTTCTCCTAATCCGGAGTAGAAGTTATGTCCTGTTTCTATAGAGGATATTTTAGACCCTAAAGGAATTTTAAACCTACCATAGAGTCCTAATTTAGTTCATAACCGAGAGCTAGAGTTACATACACCTAGACCTAATAATCCACCATTTGAGTGGGTTAGTATGGATAACTCAAGGGAGATACCTATCATTGTAGTGGTATATCTTCCAGTCAATTATGTTCCCATAGGATAAGGAAACATAGATACATAATTTGCAGTAACATTTGGATGGTTCTCACCATCTTCAATGGTTCTTACTGAAGGCACTTCATCTATGTCACAATGTACCAACCCCTTCTTTTTTGGATGACATTTCTAGGATTCCATCATGTGAATTCCAACACTCCACCTGCTATAACGAATATCATTGCCCCTAGTATTGGCCCATAAATTCCACCCTATTCTTTCCCACCCTATAGTGGATGAATGTCCATTTCCAACTCTTCCACAATGATTGGAGTCATTCCTAGTTCCAACCTACCTAAAATGAACATGCCTTTATTAGGAATGGGAGGGATGAACATTAGACTTCCTTTCAGACAAACTGCGCCACAAGTAAATAATATGGTAATAGGGTATGGGGATTAATGTTGGATTTTCCTAGGGGTACAATATGCATTAAGGGAATATTCCTTCATTTGGGATAGGAGGGATGAATATAGTTAATACTTATAGTATTGATACCTCTCAAGGAATCCAACCCATCATGGGACAGGGGCATACCTGGAGGTAACATGGCACAATTTGTACAAACTTTGTTTGTCTAGAATCAAAACTTTGGACAAAACAATCAACCTATCACAAATCCTGGGAATCCTTACATACCAGTTCAATATTTTGTTAATACGAACTAATGGGTAGCAAATGCTCTTGGGTATGGAATTATATATTGGCACAGACAAAGTTACCTTTCTTGGATACCTTGAATTTTCTATATCCGATGAAGTTAACCAATGAACCAACGTTACATGATACTATATGCCCACCTATCCCTACTAAAATTCCTTCGTACATACCCAAGTTTGAAGGAAAGCCTAAAGAAGATATAGCTGACCATGTAATGACATTCCATCTTTGGTGTTCTTCGAACTCCTTGATGGACAATTCCATTAGGTTGTGTCTCTTCCAGAGGAGCTTGACAGGGGTAGCTACAAAGTGATAGATTAAGTTACCATGAGCTTCCATTAATAGTTTCAATGTGATTGCAATGACATTTTTTAATCATTTCTGGTTACTATTCCATTATGAGAGCGGCACAAAACTCCCGACTTTGTTTGGACATGATAAGTCAACACACATCTACGATCACAATCATGAATGGATAAGAAGGCATAGTTTGGTAAAGGCACAAATTCTTGATGAGTTTTTAACTAATTGGTTCATTAAATCATTGCAACCTTTCATTGTTAAGGATGTGGCTCTCTCTAGAGTGAAAACAGAGGAGCAAGTTATCATTAAGGTTCAACAAATTGATTTGGGTTGTTCCCAGTCAAGAATGTTTTATGAAATTATACCTACTGATCCTAGAGCATATACCGATCCAACCAAACCAAACCCTAGACATCATGTTGATGGTGTGTTTGGTTCATTTGAGGATGCCATGATTGGACAAGGGGGCAACTAGAATGCACCTACAATAAAAAAGAACAAGAACAAAGACCCCAAACCCAACGCTCCCGCAAATGTTTTGTCAGTACATATGGTTAATGCTAAGGGTAATTAACAACTCAGAGAGATGAAAAAAAAATGAACGTAAGGGAAACATTATTGCAAATAACAATAACAATAGCAACATTGGTGGGGGTAAAAAAGAGAAAAAGAATAAGTTTTCATGAAACCTTTGAACTTATGATCACTTGACCTACTTGTGCCCTAAACTAGAAGTTGCGAAAAGGTTAGTGGCACAACAATAAGCTACCAAGAAACCGATCGTGATAACTAATGTGTTACCCCCACAGTAGCAACAAATGGTTGTTACTGCTAATCCAAACCCTGTAACCTCAGAAGGGGGTGATTGGGGTAACTCCTTGAAAGGAGGAAATCAAAACCAAATCAAAGTATTCATGTGTAACCAAGAAACGAACCTCTAAACACGGAATATAAATTATGAGTCAACCACATCTAGATCCAAGGACAAGGAAAGTCTTGAAACTGAAACAATTCAACCATTACACATGAGAAACCAATGAATCGTATTATGCCAATAATACCGAAAGATGTTATGAAAATTCCACATGCAATCCAAATGTTCATGATTCTAAACATTATAGCATAGTGGAAGATCTCGCTCAAGCTCCTTGTGTAATGTCCACCCTTGAAGTCCTCCAGAGTTTCCCTACACAATGAAAGACCCTGCTTTTGGATATAGGGGCCATGGATCCCTGGGAAATTAGTTGTTGACATTCGATGTAGACAATTGGAAGCCCCTCCTACCTCATCATGCAACTTTTAAAATTCAAGTTTCGACCATATGGTCAAACTTCCACTGAATCATTGTAGACAAGGGACCATCCACTTGTGTAATGTCTTTGTCATGTTGGAAATCCATTGCCTCTCCTGAGGTAGTTCCCTTGGTATCTATGTTAAATGATTTTGATGGTCAATTATTCCAACCCCAAGAAATTATCCTAGCTCTTCCAATAGAGCTAGGGGGAAAGAAACGTGCAATACAATTAATGTATAAGTGGAAGTTGTGGATGCTCCACTTGATTACAACCTGTTACTAGGAAGAAGCTAGACTCATGCCATGGTGGTTTGGTATCTTTGATATTTCAAGTGATTAAATTTCCTCATGAAGGAAAGATATACATCGTTAATTAGATATTATTCCACATAATTGAGGCCACTTATAACTCTAGGACAAATACCCCCCTAGTAATCCATTCTGGGAGGGATTGTGAAAATGTTGTAGTGGGAATGCATCCTACTTTGATGGTAAGTTTCAACCATCCTCCACCCAACTTAAGTGACAATGCAGCCCTAATAAACACGATATCATTTGTCGGTATTACTTCCACAAGAAAAAGTATCTCGATTTAGAACTTCCTAATTAAATATTCATGGGTAATACTAGAACCTACTCAAGGAATTGAGTGTAGGAAGGTTGTACCAGTGTTGTTTGCAACAGAAAGAGATTCTCAATCCATAGTTCTAAAAATGTAGATCATAATTTTCATTCTATGCAAATGGAATTTGATGATCAATACTCCATAGAATGTAAGTCCCGTCTTTGGAGTTAGCTATCAATCTCTAACCAGATACCACCCAGTTAAAAGAACTTTTAGTATACTTGGATCAATTGGATGAGCATATAAGAGATGCAACTACTACTAATGAATTGCATAAGAAACGTGTGAAGGCTCAATATGACAAAGCTATCCATCTTCGTGCCTTCTTTGAAGGAGTTATGGTGTTTGTCTACGACCAACAACATGATGATATAAGGCCTAGTAAATTCAAGTCAATATGGTTTGGTCCTTACATTGACATAAAGAGAGTGTTAAATAAGGGAGCTTATGAGCTGGAAGAATTTAGGGGGAACACTCTAGGGCCTATAAATGGTTCCATTCGAAGAGGAAGTATGCCTAGAACTTTGTGCCTGAGAAAAATCCATTTGTACTTATTGTATTATAAGTAGCATAGGTTACTTTTATTACCTCTTCATTATCAAAATACTTAAAAAATACAAAAATGAAATATGTCAAAAGCCTTGCTTACCAGTACGAATGTCATTTCACAATATATTGTGAATCATGACAGGAAAGCTGGAATTCAGGACTCAATTATTCCACTTGCTGGTCCCATAAAAGGTTTGTGTCTCTAAACTAGCATATAGGGTAGGACATTTATGTAATGCACAATTTCCATCATCCTCGACATTATTTTCACGCCTCAGGATCACAACACATGGAAATGCGACATTAGCTTCCTATTATGAGAAAAGTCACAATTCTCCATGTTAAGGATTACTTACTCATGGGTACCCTAGATAGAACCCTGTTGTATGATGGTACGCTTGCAAAATTTTGTATCAAGATCGAGAGTCCCTAAGTATCCATGCCATGTCCTTGAGATGAAGTCTCATGGTCCTCTTTAATTCTTATTATGGCCATTACCCAGGGGACTCTCAAACTTTTGAATTTTGTGCTATTGCATTTTCATATAGCTACTTGTTGTAGATTTTTTACTAGTTTTTAGCCTCCCGTTTATGAGTAAAATTTATCTTAGTTTATTTCCTTCTCAGAAATTTAACATGCTAGAAATAAGCATTAAATTTTCAGAGTTTAAAACACTGCTGTAACTTCAACCTTTAACTGACAGAAAATAAATAACATGCACACCATTCAACACACAGTACTCAAGGATTTTTGGCCAATGGCCTTGGAAAAACCCACAAGGGGAAAACTAGTCAGAGAGAGAATATTTTTATTTTTCAAGAGAATTTTATCATTTACAACAATACACAAAAAATATTAAACCAACTTATCTCAACCCAAAAGATATTTTTCTGTCTCGATTTACGTGCCCAACAGTAAAAAAATCAAACTCTGATTTTTATCTCCTGTTGACTGCCTAGAAAACTGTGCCACGGTACGGATTATAGGACTGATGCTGTACGACCTGTATGACCAACATTAAATGCCTCGAAAAACATGCTCGATGGTTGCATCGATTTCTATGCACAAAAAACCCTTCTTGATTTCTGTGTCGTACTATCCTTCCTCGAAAACTGTGCTGAATCTCACTGTATCGGTTTCAGTGTTGTATGAAACTGTACAGTATGACCTGTATGGACATGCTGCCTTTAATGGCGCTGCCTCGAAATCTATGCCATCCTGCTCCTTGATATTCGTGCCTTGTACTTGCTGTTAACCTCCTCGAAATTCGTGCCCACTGAAAGTCTCTTCTATTGGGTGCCTCGAAAATCGGGCCTCTCCTTCATCTCTTTCACTTCTCTATTCTTCTCACAAGAATGAATGCAAAAAGGCCTTTCCCTTGCTTTTTCCTAATAACCCTAGGTAGGTGAATATACATCTAATTCAAAGGCTGAGAATGAACTAGATCTATGGTTGAAATTAATTGCTCATATTTTATTTCTAAAATATTAATTTCACTCACCCACTTAAATTTATCAAAAACCGATTTTATACTCTAAAGTCAAATTAAATGTCACTTAAGTCATTTAATGCAAGGGTCACTTTATATACCCCTTCTAAGTGACTAAGGCTAAAGTCACTTAGCGGAGCACTTCCTTAGGTACAAAAATAACACTCCTTCTTACCTAAGAAGGTGTTCTGCACCACTCCCAACTTATCTATGAAGAAGATAAACTTGCCCCTCCCCAAAGACTTCGTTAGTATGTCTGCTACCTGATCATCAGTGGAAATGTACTGAAGCGTAACTGCCCCTCTCTGAATATAGTCTCAGATGAAATGATATCTGATCTCAATGTGCTTTGACTTGTCATGGAAAACTAGATTCTCAGAGAGCAGCATGCAACTCTGATTGTCACAGTAGATCACCGTAGGCCTAAGCTCCTAACCAAATAAATTCACCAGCAACTTGCGAATCCATAAGGCCTCGCAGCTGGCCTAGCTGGCTTCCATATACCTGGCCTTAGCAAAACTCAATGCAAAGGATTTCTACTTTCGACTAAACCACGACACTGCTACTGAGCCCAAACTGAAACAACATCCGAAATTGCTCTTTCGGTCTTCCACACTGCTTGCCCAATTTGAGTCTATATAACCAACCAATCTGGTCCCCTTTGACCTCCTATAGTCCAAACCAAAATCCACTACCCCTGATAGATAACGCAACACATGTTTTGCAGCGACCCAATGCACACTCCTAGGCTCAACCATGAACTGGATAAGAGTGTTCACTGCAAAACACAAATATGGCTGAGTGTTGAATAGATACATCAATGACCCAATAATATGTTGGTATAAAGTAAGATCCACCAACTCTCCCTTAGAAGCATGAATCTTCTTCCAGTTGGTGATCACAGGTGTCGACATAGGCCTACAATCCTCCATCTTGAATCTCCTCAAAATATCAACAACATAATTTCCCTGTCCCAGGAAAATATGTCCAGGCTGTTGCCAAACCTCCAATCCTAGAAAATAATGCACCAGTCAAATATCAGTCATCTCGTACTTTGTCGCAAGATCCTTCTTGCAAGCTACAATGGGTCTCTCTCCCCTTGTAATAAACAAGTCATCAACATATAGCAGAAGAATAAGCGGATCATCTCCAACCATGATGAAGTAGAGATTCATATTTGCTTCACTCTTCTGAAACCCCATGCTCAGCAAGTAATAATCGATCCTGAAGTACCAAGCTCTAGGAGCTTGCTTCATCCCATATAGGGCCTTCTTCAGCCTGCATACATGTGTCTCTCTCTCATGTATCTCAAATCCTTGAGGCTGCTCAACATAGATCTCCTCCTATATGATCCCATTGAGAAATGCAGTCTTCACATCCATCTGATGGATCTTCCAACCCATTTTCGCTGTAATGGAGATCAATGCCCTAATAGAAGTATACCAAGCAATCGACGCAAAAGTCTCATTATAATCAATGCCCTCAACCTGTGAAAACCCCCGTGCTACAAACCTGTATTTGTACGTCTCCACACTCCCATTTGCTGCACACTTTAGCTTATAAATCCATCGAGAAGTCACCACTGAATTCCCCTCAGGTCTCGGAACTATCTCCCATACATAAGTATTCATGATGGAATGGTACTCATCCATCATGGCATCTCTCCAATCCGAATGCTGGGAGGCTTCCTCAAAAGTAGAAGGCTCGAAATCTCATGTACTAGCCACCAACAATATGCCCAATCTGTCAGGCATCTTGATGGCCCTCACATCCTCCCTAGGTGCCCCAAACTCCTAAGCTTCCTTCAAGGTATCTTGAGGCCACTTAGGTGCCTTCGTCCTTGGAGGTTTCTCCCACACTGGTCGTTCATCATCTGAAGATCTACTAGAGGTGGAAACCCCAATATCTCATGAACCTGAAGCTGGTGTACCAACACCAGGTGTACCCTGCAATCCTGATCCTGATCCCGATCCTCTGTAATCTGTACATGTAATAGTAGACACATCACCTATCCCTGAAGACCCTATTGGCCAAACTACTGAACCTGGTGAACCTGTGCCAACACTGTGCGGTCTTGTAACCCTGAAAACCTGTGATCCTGACTGCTGCGTTGATGGAACCTGTGAAACAACTTGAGGTGCAGGGACTTGTTGTTCTCCCTGCTATGACTCTCTCGACTTCCTGAAGGCCCACTCCTCCTCAAAATTCACATCCCTCCTCACCACCACTTTCCTCTAAGAGGGAAGGTAAATACAAAATGCCTTCGAAGTCTCATCATAGCCCACAAAGATGCCCTTCTCTACAGTGGGCTCCAACTTTGTCCTCTTGTCTGAAGGGACATGAGAGTAAGTCAGACTACCAAATATCTGAAAATGGATAACTTCAGGCTTCTTTCCTGAAAAACACTCCTCAGGTGTCATATTCCCCACTGCACGATGGGGACTCCTGTTCTGAAGATATACAACGGTGCTGCAAGCCTCATCTCAGAAAAAACAAAGGAAGTGAATGGTCATGTAGCACAGTTCGGGTTGCTCCAGCAATGGACCTGTTCTTTATGCCGGCTACTCCATACTGCTCTGGAGTATACAGAACTGTAACCTATCTCCCGAGACCCTCCTGTTTGCAAAATCCATCAAACTCCTTGGAGGTATAATCACCCCCGTTATCCGATCTAAGAACTCGGATATTCCTCCTTGTTTGGCTCTCCATAAGAGATTTGATCTCTTGGAACCTTTACAAGACTTCCTCGGGCTTCTTGCTCTTTAGAAAGTAGATCCAGGTCTTCCTGGAATGGTCATTAATGAACGTCACATAATACTCATATCCTCTCAAGGACACATAATACATCGATCCACATAAGCATGAATGTATCAAGTCAAGGACCCCTGCTGACCTGCTATCACTACTCGAAAAAGCAGTCTTGGTGTGCTTTCCCAAAGCACACCCCCTGCACACATCGCTCCACCCTGTGCTGAACTCCAGTAATCCTGTAAGCATGTGTCTCAACAACCCCAAGGCTGGATGATGCAAGTGAGCAATCCTCCTATGCCAAAGCTCACAAAGCTCACTGCTGCTACTATGTGCCAAGGAAAGCTGCAGCTGAAACAAGAGCCTATACAATTTCCCACATCTCACTCCAATGGTAACTGAAGCGGATGGTCCTGCAGTATTGGGAAACATATGCATGTGTCCATCTAGGAAAGACACCCCAAGAACCTGATCCTCGATCATGAAAAATGACACTAGGTTCTTCTTCATCCCAGGTACATACAATACATCTCGCAACACCATGTGACTCATGGACTCCCTATGAAAGGTAATGGTCCCACAACCAATAAATCTGATTGTTGAGTCATCTCCCAACACAACTTCCACATCTGTCTTTGTCTGTGAAAGCTCAGAGAACATCTCACGAGCACCTGTCATGTGACTCGAGGCTCTGCTGTCTATACACCCAAGTACCAAAAGTAGATGCACTGTAAGAATGGTCTGTCACCAGGGAAAACTCCCTTTGTTTGTCAACATCCGCACTAGTGAGAATAAATGCTCTCTCAATCTCAACATGCCCAGCGCAAAGTGAAAACTCACTCTGAAATCTCGCGACAAAGTCATCGACTTCCGCGGAAGCTGCTTCTTATTATTCTTGTTAGGACACGTTGCAGCATAGTGTCCCATCTTGTGACATGCAAAGCACTTTACAGTGCTCATATCCTTCATCTTCCCATCCTGCTGCTGCTTGGCCCCACCCTTCTTGGGACCCTTCTTGTTCTTGTTCTTCCCCTTTGCTGTCAATTCCACATCCTCCTCATCTTGTCTACTAGTAGAACTACTGCACTGTAAGAAACCCCTCCGAGTCTCCTCTTGAACAAAATCATCACAGACCCTGTCTCAAGATGGTAAGTTCTCTCTAGCCACCAAACCCTATACAAACAAATCCCAAGGTGTAGTCACCCCATTCAAGCTTGTACGCACTAACTTAGGACCAGTAACGACCACCCCCACATCTACAAGCTCATCTCTCACCTGAGAGATCCTAGTAAGATAAGTCATACACACCTCTCCTTTAACCATCTTGATATTCTTCGTCTTCTCCCTAAGAACCATCTTCCTATTCTCATTAGAACTCTGAAATAACCTGGTCAAGGCACTCCACATCTCATGTGCATGATCCTTCACTGAAATGTGCAGAATAACATGGTCTTTAACATCATCTAAAATAATCCTCATGGATTTAATATCCTTCTTCTCAAAGGCAGTTGCTGTTGCTGGATCAACAATAGCACTGGGAATGACAATGGGTTGAGTTGTAGTTTTATTGAAAACCTCATCCCACAGCTCATTCTTTCTCAACAAAAGCAAAATCTAGGACTTCCATGAGACAAAGTTCACTGCCCCATCCAACCTATCCTCAGTTCTCAACCCAACGGAAGTCATTTTTCACAAAGAACAAGTTTCAGCAAAATGTACTACTGTCACAAAAGTTTTCCTGAATTTTGGAAATGACTGTCAGTTTGCAAATATTTAATTTTCTGCCCCACTCAGCTCTGATACCTTATAGATTTCTTACTAGTTTTTCAGCCTTCGGTTTATAAGTAAAATTTATCTCAGTTTATTTCATTCTAAAAAATTTAACATGCTGGAAATAAACATTAAATTTTTAGACTTTAAAACACTACTGTAACTTCAATCTTTTACTGACAAAAAATAAATAACATGCACACCATTCAACACACAGTACTCAAGAATTTTTGGCCAATGGCCCTGGAAAAACCCACTAGGGGAAAACCAGCCAGAGAGAGAGTATTTTTATTTTTCAGGAAAAGTTTATCATTTACAACAATACATAGAAAATATTAAACCAACTTATTTCAACCCGAAAGATATTTTTCTGTCTCGATTTACGTGCCCAATAGAAAAAAAATCAAATTCTGATTTTTATCTCCTGTTGACTGCCTCGAAAATCGTGCCACCGTACGGATTGTATGCTACTGCTGTATGACCTGTACGACCATCATTGACTGCCTTAAAAAACGTGCCTGCTGGTTGCCTCGATTTATGTGCACAAAAAATCCCTTCTCGATTTCTGTGTCGTACTATCCTTCCTCGAAAATCGTGATGAATCTCATTGTCTCGGTTTCAGTGCTGTACGGAACGATACAGTATGGCCTGTATGGACATGCAGCCTTAAATGCTGCTGCCTCAAAATTTGTGCCATCCCGCTCCTTGATATTTGTGCCATGTACTTGGTGTTAACCTCCTCAAAATTCGTGCCCAGTAAAAGTCTCTTCTGTTGGGTGCCTCAAAAATCATGCCTCTCCTTCAACTCTCTCGCTTCTCTCTTCTTCTCACAAGAATGAATGCAAAAAGGCCTTTCCCTTGCCTTTTGCTCATAACCCTAGGTAGGTGAATAGACATCTAATCCAAAGGTTGAGAATGAATTAGATCTATGGTTGAAATTAATTGCTCATATTTTATTTCTAAAATATTAATTTCACTCACCCACTTAAATTTATCAAAAACAGACTTTATACTCTAAAGTCAAATTAAATGTCACTTGAGTCATTTAATGCAAGGGCCACTTTATTTACCCCTTCTAAGTGACTAAGGCTAAAGTCACTTAGGGGAATACTTCCCTAGGTACAAAACTAACACTTGTGCTTTCGATCCTAATGCTCACTACAATTTTCCATTAGCTACTTACCACCAATTCATTTTCCTAAGACCGCTCGCCTTTGCTATCTATTGCTATCACATCCTGCTACCGCTACTAGAAAAGACATGCTTCAAGACATCCCAACAATATTCTAAAGAGTTTTCAGCCTTAAAAAGAGAAATTCAAACCCCATGAACAAGCAAAGAGCATACCATTCACTTCCTATCCTTGAGCAAGGTGCAAATTCGTAGGTTTCATTTGATTTAGGTTCAAATTGCCTCAAAAAATCATAAAAATTAAATAAAAAATCCAAAACAAGAGAAGTTAGGAAGTTATGATAACTAACTTGCTCAATTATAACTCCTCCAACCACTTGGTAACCATCCTCAACCTCTTTCATAAAAAATAGTGGAATGGAGCAAGAAGACTGACTCCCATCATATAAAAGTCATGCTAAAGGAATCAATCAATATCATGCCTATCTTCCCCTTCCATTAGTAACCATTGTTGCTACATTTCTATCCCTAAAATATAGAGACGGTTGCCCTCAAGTAGTCTCTCCCTTTCATATATTCAGTGGGTTGGAATGGGATGGTTGGTGTGCATAAGCAAGAGAGACCAAGATCTCAGGTTCATTAAGGTGCCGAAGAAGAGGAAAGGTATATGCTTTGTATTTTATTTCACTTATTCAATAGATATTTGACATATTTCTCTTCCCAAATTATGAGTTAATTTCATGATTGATGAAGGAATTAATGTTTTATATTGAAATCTAATCATTAAGTTGATGTTCTTTTCATCTTTCAATTCATTAAGATTCTTTACCATTGTCAAAATCGTTTGAGGAAGGTTGATTTTATTTGTTTTGTAGGTTGAAGCTTGGGAAATTTAGAGTAGATTTGAAACATAACAAGGAGTGGCTTGGATCAACAATCATAAAGAAGGCACACAAGCTCTCTTCCCTTGATCTCTTTTAATCCAATATTTGCTTGTCACTAGCACTAGTAGGAAAGCAAGATAAATGACTACACGACTAAAAACATTAGTCACGTGATTGTTTTCAAACTAAAAATTACTAAATTATAGCAACACAATTAAAAATGACTAATTTAGTCATAAGATAAAAAATACGACTAAACAATAAGTCATACAATTAAACATGACTAATTACTCCTATAGACTAACATTTCAATATCAATCACTTGTACTTATTTATCTTGCTCATTAACTAGGACTTGATTATTATTCTCTTCATAAACATAGGATGATCTTCATTTCTAACACTCTCATATTCATTAATAAGTGTTGGAGGTATACGTTCAATCCTATGATTAGTATAAATTCAACCATATTCAGTAATAAACGTTTGTCTTATGCATGATTTTTTTTTTCCAAGAAAAAAAAGCGTAATTTCATTCATCTTTCGAGATCAAAATTACATTCAGTATTGTCTTATGCATGATATATGAGTCTTTGTGGAATTTTGGTTTGTGACTTAATGTACCTTTGACTCTATGTTGAAGATATTGTATTTTGACATATTTGAACTACCCAAGGCATTATGTTGGTGATTATAGCATATATATCCAGAGTGGGGCTAATGGTTAAGAGGTCATAGGACTAACCAAAGATAATTAAACTTATTCATAGGGGATAGGGTATGTGGCCTTACATAAATATATACTATTTTATATATAATATATACTATTAAATTTTATTTTATTTTTTCACGTAAAGGGAAAAAACAGTCCCTTGCTATTTCTATTATGAAATCAAAGGAGACTTATCCATACAACAGTTTCAAATACATCCATGATTCATCTAATCATCTTTAATCTATCTCCCTTGCTATCCAAGGATCCATCATATGCTGTTATCAATACTTACACCACAAAATGCAATTCAGATCTGATATATGTAATCAAAATGTAGATCTGATGTATCTAATCACAGTCTTCATTTCAATACTAGTACTATGGAACCTCTCCTATTTACCAATCTAATAAAATCTAGTACTTCTACAGGTGCATCTACTACCCTCCAAAGTTTCTTCTATATAAATGAATCCTTCTTTAACCCTCAAGCCTCTTTTGGATAGCCTATCAGCTGTAGAGTTATGCTCCCTATAAAGGTGCTGAAATTTTATGTGCTGAAAGGTATCAATGATCTTAGCAGTCCTGTTAATCCATCCAAGTAGTTTGTTGACTCGAATCGGATGTTCCTTTCTGGCCCAGCCAATAATTGCCTTCGAATCTCCCAGAATGCTTATGTTATCAATTTTCTGTTCTCTAGCCAATCTGAGTAATGCCCAAAGTGCCACCAGTTCAGCCTTAGTATTTGTTCCAATTCCCAATCCCAACCAAAAATGGAAGCAATGATTGTATGCCACTGTCAAAGTCCCCCCTCCTCCACAAATACCTCCCTGCTCAGCCCCATCAAAAGTACCTATGATTCCATTCGGAAGTAATGGAGGGTAATGTATGCCAACTTTCCTCCTACTAATCGGACTAATAGGATAATGGCTGTATAATCTAATGATCCAGCTCATGATGGCATCCATTGGCATTTTACAGTTCTCAAAGATAAGTATGTTCCTGTACCTCCACAAAACCCAAATGTAGAAAACGGGTAAAGTTTTGTGTAATTATGAAACTTATGCCACTCATGTAGGCTGTGACCCAGTGATCCACCTCCCCAGTCATCAGGAAAATCAAAATGTAACTTTAGCAAACGCCATACCTGCAATGAGAAAGTGCAATGACAAAAAAGATGATCAACTGTTTCAGCAGCTTCCATACACAATTGGCACATGTTAGGTCCAGAGTAACCTCTTTTGCAAAGCAAGTCCCATGTGAGAATGCGTTCGCTGAGGGCCAGCCAAAGAAAACAGAGAATCTTTAGGGGAACATTCCACGTCCAAATAACCTGATGCCACCAAATTCCAGTTGACGGGTATTCCACTATTAAGTATATAATATATGTAATATTATTATAATCTGGTTTTAATATATAACTATATTGTTGTGAAACATTGTAAGAAAGCAAACACAAAAGTTAATATAAGTATTTTAAATAAACCATTATTATTATTATAATATTATAACAAAATTAACAAATAAAATAAAAACAAAACAAATTCATATGGAGTGAAAGAAAAATTGTGGTAACCGAGAGAAAAAATAATATACAACTTATTTTTTGGCAAATTAAGTATTTTGAAGCTACATTGAAGAATTTTTGAAACCTAAAGAATTTCCAAACAAGAGTTGGGTTTTATGCGGGAAGTTTGGTTTTTTTTAGTGAAGATTGAAGTTTTATGTAGGTTTTTCCATGTAGTTTGAAATTTTATGTGGATCTTTTGAACAAGTTTTATCTATGGCTTCCTAGTTCTCATGGCTTCCCGGTTCTCGCCCCATGTACAATATTAATTTTTTATTTTTATTTTGGGCATTTCGTCATTCACCTAATTAATATTATTTCATATTGTTGCAATTCTTTGTATATATCATTAATAAAAATGGTTACTCAAGGCACCGTGCTTACCAAAATTGGTATCAAAAGGTATACTTTCCATTTTTGTTGTTATTGTAAGATACTTTAAATAGACTATATAAAGCATGAGAAACGTGGGTTTCATGGAATTGTTTGTGCGAAAATGGTCAGAAAAAGAGTATTCATTAGTCATGGCGGATGGTTACTTGATTTATTTTTTTAACAATTTATAGTAGATCTTAATATTGAAAATTGACTTCATCTAGTTTTATGTAGTGCCTTTTCATATTATTCTTTAGGTTTTTCGTCTCTAGGGCATACCTCTTAAATGGAAATAATTCAAAAGAAAGGATTTCGTTCAATATTGGCCCGGTTTACAATATTTCCCTTTCTCTGTTTTAGTGATTGATATGATTATTGCCTACATAAATTTTAAAAATAAAAGAGAAAGGTATTTATGAAGAGTTATTTTTTGTGTTAAAAAAAAATAGAAACCAATAATACTCTTGGCCTGGTTGGTATTTCACTTGGGCTTCCTACCATATGTAGACATAGGTAATTCTTGTATATATTTTTTCAAAGTACGCAAAAATTGTGCTATTTCAATGTTATCAAATGGATTTCCTATTTTTATATTATTTTATTATAATGTAAATATTGTTGTGGCAATTCTTTAGGTTTGTTCCCCTGAATTGTTAGACAAATATCCAAGACGCAAAATTTCAGTCGATCCCGAAATGCTTCAGTCCCGTTTCTTGCAATATTCCACCTTTTTATTTTTCCTTCCCTGCCCATTGAATGCATCTTGAACAGCTGAAAATTACGTTGTTTACTTAGTCGATCGAAAGCGAGACCTAGTTTCTAATGATCCAAATCCATAAACAACAACACCTACAGAGCTAGCCGCCTTAGCAATTCCAGTAGATTACACCCAAATTTACTGGGCTCAAAGATTTTTATCTAGAGCGATACATAGCATTGAAACTGCTATTTGCTTCGAACATAGTAAACCCGCGGACAACTTTTGTCCCGTTGCAATTTTCCAATTTGTGTATTCAAACTAAGTGTTCTCGTAGCAAACTCAATCGTCGGTTCATTGTTTCCCACTATTATTACTGGAATATTCTCTATCTTGCAATAGATGTTTAACCTACCTGTTCACATTCTAAGTTTCTTATGTAGATGCACGTCCAAATCAATCTCAAAATAATTTGGACCCTTGAAAAAATTGTGTCGGGGACGTGAAAAAACTCCCTTTTCATTGTAAGAATGAATAAGCTTCTTTTCAATAGCACTCAATTGAAGATCTTCCAGATTTACAACTTAAAAGAGATAGATCCCAAGTATATTAAGAGCCTGCATGAATAAAGACCTTATTTAGTAATCGTGGCTTGATACACAATTACAAAGACAACTACAAGATAGGATATCGAATACTCACTTGCCACTATAAGATAGGCTCCAGTAATACTCATTTGTAAGCCATAACTACTATTACAATTGAATGCATTGATTGGAGAGCATTCCATGATGATGATGACGAGATCTATTCAAAGCGACATGTAATAAACTGACCAATTTTATACCTCAAAGGACATATTAACAATCCAAATGGAAAAATTTGATAATATATCTTTTTGTCTCCAATCATGGAACCTTGCAATCTCTGGTGATGCAATAGACCTTAAAACTGACAAAATTAGAGAACTCAACATCTCCAATTTCAAACTGAGAATGGCCCATGAGCATTTGTATCACTATAAGGCCTTGAAGTAGAGGTGGTTGGACTTGTGGGGCTTTATCTTATGAGAGGAGCCGAGAAAGTTGGTCTTAACTCACATGAAAGCTTGCTTGCAAAGACACCCGCAACTACCCTTCGAATAAAAGCAAATCATAGTCAAAATTAAACTACCCTTTTTGCAAATAAAAACCATTAATTGAAACTTCACAATACTACATACCAAGCCCACGAGTTCCATACGACTATGCATTCGGTTCATTCCAAAGGCTGTTCATTGCTGGATATAATGGCATTTTAATATTTACAATCAATATAGGTGGCAATCCATCATTTGAGTCAAAAGTAGAAAGTTCCACGTTGAGCAATACGATCTATTTTTTTTTGACATACAAAAAAATCTACACCAAATGGGTAAATTGCAACATGATCTAGTGCAAAATCCTTTTTCTTGTCCCTAAGATAACTTGAACCCCAAAGCTTGAATTTAGAAGGTTCAATAGAAGACCAACATTTATTTATCGGCTGGACAAAATGGTACATGGGACCTTGACTTAGGTCTCTCCAGGATTTGTGTTGAAGAAAGGACATTAGTGATCTCATGTCCAATATCTGTTGATTTGCGCTTCAAAGATAGCTTGGTAAATGATGCATTTTTCTAAATGATGGTGGATTAGGTCTTAATGGTCTTTTCTTTTCATTGAAGCTAACATTGGGAATTTCCAATCGAGGTAAACAAGATTTATTTGAATGCTTCCCACAATGGTCAAGCACCTGTCCTTCCTCACATTTTGAATCATTTGTTCCTTTTGTCAAAGCATTGTAGTTGAATTGGGGAGCTCCTGACACTTTAGTTTTCCCATTTTTGTTTTCATCTAATGAAGCAAGGACGTCACTGGAAGTCCCTATTTCATCAACATTCTTTTTCCCATGAATTCCATTTGATTTAGAAGCAACATTATTCCCTTGATTTGGAAAATTTTCACCCAAGTCTCATCTAATTTACTCGTTTTTCCATTGGAGGTCAAAGTTGGGCTATTCTCACTAAAGCCATCATGCTTAGATGGTTTATCTTTAAGATATTCCACATTGGGTTGAGGTGCTCCTTAAGCACTGTCTCCTTGGACACTTAAGACATCTTCATCATAGTCAATCCCTAAGGAAGCTACAAAATCAAACCATGCTTCTTCATTGCTTACCACATGATTATGTTCCATGCAATGATTATGATTCTATAAGTCCCAACCCATCTCATTGCATAAAACATAGCCAAATTGGTTCAAATTATTTAATTCCAACTCAAGTTTCTTCACTACATGGAGGCGATGATCCTCACTGACTAACTTTTCTTTTTCACAGCATGGCATATGAAATCATAATAAAATGGTCACAATAATTTTTTCTATGCAAATTCAATTATGATATGGTGTATGTTATAATTCACTTGTAATAAATGAGATCATTTCGCCATTAGCTAGCTTTTAGCCTTATACAATTCACTCTAAGCAGCGATATTGAATCTTGCAACATATTTTTATGTTTTTCAAATTTTTTATACCAAAAGGTTGTCCATTTTATCCCTTTTCCCCAAGAAAATAATTTTGGGTTGGATTAAATAGAATTTTAAAGATTTTACTAGGTTTTTTTAACGATAACAAATATCATCGACTCGTCACCCCCTCTATTTTGTATCCTTAGATAAATATTAAGGATATGAGAAATAATCATGTATAGTGTTATTTTTTGTTTATTACCAGTCAATGGTAGGTCACATAAGTTACTAAGCTATTGGTTGTTTTTGTAGACTAGAGATGGTTTCAGTAGAAGAAATATAAGTTATGTTTTTGTCTTCATAATGAAAAAGTGTTTTGCATTTGGTTTTTGATATTTTGTGGATTCTATAATGAAGGGAAAGTTTTTTTAGAAGGAATTTTTAAACTTGCATTTTCAAAAGGAATTATTGAACATGTGTTTTCAAGGGTAGTGCATATCCTTAACAAACATTGAACATTTCATAAGGATTTGAAGATGGATGTAATTAGTCTTAGATAATATTAATATGTGTCTATTTTGTTCCTTATAAATTGGCATAGGATAATGCTGCTACATAGTATGTGCTTCAATACTCCATGAAAAATGAGCACCTTTCATATGTGGTAGTGAATATCAATGACAATTTTTTGCCTTTTAGAAAACCTTGAAATTATTTGGTAGGGGTCTTATGCAATGCATGACTACTAATATAATTGATGCCTTCCTCCTATAATGAGATGGTTTCTTATTTCATATGAGTTTTGGTAATGTTTTTAATTCAGTCCAACTGTTAATTGGTAGATTGTTACTGGATAAATCTACTCAAGCGGACTCAATCCAGATCTCCCTAGTCCAAGTGGATCTAGAACAAATCAAGTACAAAATACAACCTACTTTCCTAGATCAATAGAAATGAAAGTTAATTGATAGATCACTTACCTGAGGTCTACAAATCCTTTTCCTCTTTGTTGATCCAAGCTCCAAAGATTTCAAATCTTGAGTTGCAAAACCCTGTAGAGAAAATGGAAACAAGCAAACAATACAAGCATATCTAGATATGAATTGATCTAGCTAACAGTTAAGGAAGAAAACTCTAAACATAAAAAACACAACAGCATTTATGGAAAGAGTTTGTATTACTGTAATCATAGGAAATACATAATAGAATTACATAGGGAAAGAATGTCACAACCTAGCCTTAACGCTACAACCTTCCATCCAATAATCAAGCCAAGCCTCCAAAGAATGATGGTATGCCTCCTAAAGGATGAGATTTTTCGTCTCAAAGGATAATAGGGATCACATAGAAATTCCCCCAACATAAGAGTACCATAGTCCTTCCTCCCTTCGCAATGGAGAGATGGTTCAATTTATAAGGCTAAAGGGAGGTTTAAAATTAAGAGGATAGGTCTAAGGGATCCTCCCATTAGGTTAGGGAACCGAATTCCACCTCACCTAGAAGATAGGGATGACCCTCCACCTCATCAACCTTCAGAAGGGCCTCGAAGCTTCGAATTTTTCCCTCTAAACACCACTGGCACACCTTGCAGTAGGAGACAAAGCACCAGAGGGGGGCTGGTGCACCTTGCATGAAGGGAAAGAGTGGTAGTGGCACACCCTATCAAGGTAGAAAGAGAGCCAGCAAGGGGTTGGCACACCTTTCCTTAGGAGGAAGAGCGACAACTACTTAGAGAAGGAAAAAGGGCTAGAAACAACCTCACTTTCAATCCAGTTTAGCTAAGGGAACTTTAGGGACTAGGCACAAGGTTGAAACATGGCTCAAGATGACGAGATTTCGGTGTAATAGAATTCCCCCAGAGTATGAAGTTAGAGGAATGTGATAGGTGAATTCTTTGCGGAGTGAAGAAATTGAAGGCAAGGATGTTGGTTGGAAGATGCTACAGTACAACTGACTCAAAACTCACATGACTCATAAGATGGTTGCTGACGAATACAATGTAGATCCATGGAAGTAGAGACCAGTTGTTGATGATAATGTGTTGAAGTCGAGTGGAATAGGCTCGTTGAAGGAGGGTCATGATGTATCCCCCATCATCGACATGAAACACGATCATAGATGTTTAGAGTAAATCAGACAATAGAGTGATATATGAGATTGACTCAGAGATGACCAACATGATAAAAGGTAGACTTGACTGCATATAGTGATGACCAATTTCTCTTGAACATGGGCATGACATGACTTGGAAGTACTGACTTTGATGAGACTGATACCCATCCCCCAATGCAACTGATGGTGGGAGCATTCTTGGACAACTGAAACGAGAAAGAAGACTCATGGAATCAACAAGACTTGAAGACAAATGAATTACCCAAGTACTGAATGCATATGTAGATGAGTGGCATGTTCAAGAGTGACTATGTACTGCCGTAACTACAATGAAATACAAGCTCTTCCCTTAATTTCCCCATCACAAAGGATGAGTACCTCTTTTCGTTTTTATGAGTTCAAAGAGGGTAACAAACACTTGTTGTATCTCATCAAGTGATGAGTCCATTCTCACATGTTTTATGAACCTGAGAAAGGAGGGTTCATTCCCAGAATGGGTCCTTCATCGTTTGATTTTATGAGTTCGATGAAAGCAAACTCATTTGTTGTTTCATGTTTAGAGAGTATGAAATGACCAAGAAGACTTCAGGGTGGTCTTTTTCATAGATTTAGTCTTCGAGAAAGTGTAAAATAATGCCTAGGAGAACTTTTCTAAATGCAATAAACTAGAGTGTTCCTTTTTTGTAAGTAAGTCAAATCGATCTGAAAAAGATATAAACTACCATCGACTAGATGATCATTCAAATACTTTTACAAGCATGAAAGCATTAAGTTCGCTTTGCGATCTTTTCATGTTTAGGGAGCCTGAAAAGAGCTTAAAGGTGACTCCATAAAGGGTGTTTTTCTCATAATTCATTTTTAACAAGTCTGAAAAATAGTAAATGTATACTCGATACCTCTTCACTAAGTTTTTAACGAGCACGATGAAGGTAGAAAAGGCACTTGGAACCTTTTTCATGTTTAAATCCAGAGCACGAAAAAGAGATAAAGTAAGCTCAAGCCATTTTTCATGTTTTAACCAGAGCACAAAAAATTAAAAGTAAGCTCAACACCATCTTACTTTTTTTAATGAGCTCGAAGATTGGTTGAAATAATGCTCAGGGTATCTGCTTCATTTTTTAACGAGCTTGGAACAGAGAAAAAACTATGCTCAAAATGTCGTTTCATGGTTTAGCGAGCTCGAAACTGAAAAGAAAGAATGTTAAAAAATACTCCAATTGACGGGTGTTTTCCCAACATGATGTCCATTGGTTGGCACTTGCGCCCAATATAACTGTCAAGTAGCTTAAATCCAATATAAAAAGGTAGGGTACATGCCCCTCAAGCTTCATTTCGTCTGCTTACTCTTTTCTAATTAAATTTCAGGTTATTTCTAGCAAAAGGTTCACCAAAAACAGAGGAAGAAAGAGGATCAAGTGCTATAAGTAGATGAAATGAAGGTTCAAGTATTGAGTCTTGACACAATGGAAGAATCTGTTTCTTTTTTTAATGGGCTTGACACGAAAAGGGAACTGTGCTCAAGGTGACTTGTTTCATTTTTACACAAGCTTGAAACATAAAATAACTATGTTTAGGGGGGCCTCTTTCATTTTTACGCAAGCTTGAAATAGAATAGGAGCTATGCTCATAGAAATTTGTTTCTTTTTTTAACGAGCTTGACACAGAATATGAACTATGCTCAAAGACATCTGTTTCATTTTTTAATGAGCTTGACGGTGAATAGGAACTATGCTCACAGACATCTATTTCATTTTTTAACGATATTGACCCAAAATATGAACTATACTCACAGACATTTGTTTTATTTTTTAAAGAGATTGACACAGAATAGAAACTATGCTCACAAACATTTGTTTCATTTTTTAACGAGCTTGACACATAATAGTAACTATGCTCATAGACATCTGTTTCATTTTTTAATGAGTTTGATACATAATAGGAACTATGCTCAAAGACAGTTCGTAGCCAACATGATGTGTAGAGGTTGGTGGGTTTCCCCCTTACAGGGGAGATGCCCCCAAATATTCCTCATGAGGAGAAGAAGCTCAGGTTTTCAAACGACTGAACTTCATCACGATGTTCAGAGGTGGGAGACATGGCAGGTGAAGGGAAAGGAACCACAAGAACATGCAAGACATCCAGGGAAGTCTGATGGCTATGAGTCATATGATGACCAGGTTTAACAAAGGAAAGCTGATCAATGGTCGCAATCTTCCCATCATGAGGAAAATACATCACTCGAAAGAGTGCGGACACTACATCTTTCATAATAATATCATTGAAAACAAATCCTCTTACAAAAAAACGTATGAAATCATTTAAAGAAAAATTTCTTCCACATTAAAAGCATTAAATACAAGTCATAAATTTTTTTTAGTGTTTTTACAGTTGACTTCCACATGATGTTGTCCATATCCATCCGTGTTAAGTTGTCCATGTCACATTTATGAACCAAAATAGGGATATTGCCATATATATTTGTAAAACAAAATTATTTGCAACCTTTAAAAATAAATGTTGTTGCCTGCACTTTGAAAACTGCAAATCAAAAACTGTAAATAGCCTCAGAGAAAGAGTATTCATGATGGAGACTGAAGAAGGCGACATGGAGTTAAAACGCTCAAGCTTTATTTTGTTTGTTCATATGGAGTTGATCGGTTAAATACACGTTCTGAAAACGCTCAGGCTTTATTTTGTCTATTTGTATTCTTTCCACTTAACTTCTTCAGATTTTGGCCTCTAAATTGGTACACTTTGCAGGAAGAAGAAAAAGAACTATAGAGAAAATGCAGGTTATTGCAGGAAGCATGCCCATGGTTAAAATTTCTTTTACAAAGTAACTATTTAAGAATATTTTGGTAGGTACAGCATGCCCATGGTTGAAATTTCTGATTATTATATCCCGTGATCCGGTAGGGATAGAAGAAGCATAGAGTTGATCGGTTATCAATATAAATATTTTATTATTAGTTTGAGTTTGAGTTTTTCGTAATAATTATTTATTCTATTATGTTTTAATATAATCTTGGGTCCGTTTTATAACAAATATTCTATTCTATTTCAATCGACAGTTAAGGTAGTTGGTTCACCTGATTCTTAAAAGGAGATTCATAGAACTTGGCCTCTGTATAGGTTCTGCGATCGAAACCCACAGAGTGCGTTGAAAAGTTCTCTATAAACTCAGCGCTGAATTGTGGAACAACATGAAAAGGAAAAAAACATACCTACTGTTGTTGCATGCAAAAGATAAAAACTGAGTATACCTATTATTCATGTATGCAAAGTTGGTTTTTCGATGAATTTGGATATGGGGAAGCCACTATAGAGGAGAAATTTAAGTAAAACTGAGAGACTAAATAGTTGTTGGCATGTAAAATCAAGTTAATTGGAGGATGGTATGTAAAGTCAAGCTTGGTTGGGAAATTTTAAGTAAAACCGAGAGGCCATGTAAACCCAAGCTTGTTAGTGATGGCATGTAAATTCACGCTGGTTTTGTAGGTTATTTGTGGAAATAAGTGATTCATGACTTTAGGTCATATTATCAATCAGCCCATCGGATTGACGTTCTCTATCATCGGCTCTATTTTCTATAATTGTGGGGATTTTAATAGACCAAAAATGAAAATGGAAACCATCAACTATTCGTTCAAGATTAATTATGTCCGTCAATTTCCATGGTACAAATTTACTTGTAAACCGGTGATTAATGGTGAGCCGAGAGTGATTTTCTATTTTCGATTTTTGGGTATGGGAAACTAGAAAATTCCAGTTTTGGTTAAGGTTATTTGGGGTATTCGCGATTTCTGATTTCCGATATTTCGGATATGGAAAACGGGAGACTCAGGATTTTGTTGAAATAATTTGTTGGCTTCTCCATATTTCTGATTCCTGATATTTCGGATATCGAAAACCGGAAACATCAATTTTTTTATTTATAAAAAAAACTTTTAACAATAACATCTTTATTCTTTAGTCAGAAATGGGAACTTGTTTCTTCTCAAGTCCTCTATCCAAGTCCTCTATCCGACAATCCAAATCTATTCTCATGAGTTTTTTAGGTGGTTAATGTAAAACCAACACATTCTAAACTTCAAAATTGAACTAATATTGAATCACAGATGCTAGCCCCGAGACTGCCAAATGTTATGGATTGGAAAAAAAATTCACGATTATTTTCGGGTGATAATATCGCCAAGCTGGGAAAATTTCAAAATCGGGATGTTGGCAACATTTTCATGATATTTTTAATAATGTAGTCAAACACAAACGAACCATCTATCTGTATATACAACAAAGGATGACAGCTAACAAAATGATATGAAATGAAATTTTTTGTAGTTTGATGGCAAAGAGAATTAATTAATTAAAAAAAAAATTTAAATTTTAATGTAAAGCCATTTGGATGCATTTATATTTGCTATTAAGTTTCAAAAAATTCAAAGTAAATATAGAGTCTTCAATTGCAAACTCTTTACGTATCAATCCTCCCATTTCTACTTTAAAAAATCACTGATAAAACATACTTAAAACATAATTACTTGAGTAAATTTTATAATATTTAATTACTTGAGTAAATTTTATAACTTATTCTAAAATATTAGAATAAAAGACCAACTTCATCAGAAAGATTAAAGTTGTGGAGAATAATTTGTCTAAGAGTTTTCTTAGATTTCTCCATACATGGTTTAGTAAATGTTACAACAATTTTAAAGCATGAAAATTTGATAAAACATGAAACGTTGATAAACTCAGAATAATGAGTATGAAGACTTTTGCGCTTTGGATAAAACAAGTCCGTCTTTGGTAAAGCAAATCTTTGTCAATCTCAGGTGGGAATTTTTATCATAAGCCCATACTAATATGGTTTAGACAGACCTATAAAAAATCCATTTTCCGCGTTCATATTATATTTGATTCAACTTTCATTCTCCATGCTAGAGAATCTAATTGCAACCAAAAACACAAACCGCCATTCATCATCCCCTTATGCGATTTCATTTTGGCATTTTGAGAAAAAGTGTGATTCCCAATCCCAATGAAGGTGAAATATGATAGCCCATGTAACATAAAAAACAAGATAAAATAATTAAATGTTGTGGATGGAAAACATAATGTGCATATAAACTAAACCCAATGATATAGTCCCGGGATGTGGGTGATGAAAACACTGACAGGTGCAGATACGGCGGTAGGACGGGTGCGGGCTCTTAGCTCGAAGAGGCATGGAATTATGGGCAGGTGGCGCCTTCATGCACGACACGCACCACCCAGGCCCGAGACGCGACGGTTGTTAGTCCGGCTAGATGCTCACACGGAGGAAGTGAGCTCTTCGCACATCCTGGCGGCAGTTTGGAGAAATGGACATGGCCTTTTGCCAAGGATTGCAGACCTCCAAGCGTATGATGGATTCCGTGAAGTCAGGAAAATCTGGTGGGACGATCTCGCACACCTGGGTCTGCATTGCCAATCGTTCTTGTTGGGTACCATCGCACTCGCACACCTGGGTCTGCATTGCCAATCGTTCTTGTTGGGTACCATCGCACTACTTAACCAGGGAGCAGAAGGACTCCATAGCCATTGACATTGTTGACAGAGTCTGAGTCAAGCACTCGGAGAAACGAAAGCTTTGGGTGAAGCATTCGCATTCTAGCAAACCATGCAGGAGAAGAGGCAAGTGTAAGCGCCATACCTGTAGGGCCATGTCAGATCCCGCGGCTGAAGAAGAAGTTCAGTGGGAGCAGCTATTCAACGAGGAGACGCCTACCCACATTCGTCAGTCCATTGCGGTAATGGAGGAAGAAATATTCGGCGGATTCAAAGTGAGGCTGGGAGAGGGAGTGGTAATGTCCCACTACTAGCGCCTTAAGTTCATTTTGTCCCGCTTCATGGACGAGCGGGAAACCTACGTGGAGCTTATCCGCATCACTGTTGGTAAATTCCAGGAAGAGGCAGAGAGCAACCTCGAACACATGCACAACCATGGCAGAATCCAGCCAAGTGGGTGCTAGCAATGGACAAGGTGCCGACCAAGTGCTGGATGAAGCTGAATCGTCTAGCCGACGCTAGAAGGTTTTCGGGTTCTGTCTTATACCATGCTGTTATATTTGGCTATCTCTTGCTGTAATATGTTTAACACCTTTTTATCTGGCTATCTCTGTTAATATCAGGCTTTATCTTTTTACCTTTTTGTTCTGTTATGATATGTTAGGGGGTTCCTATATTGTAATGTTTTGTTAGAAACCATGATCGAGTGCCCAAGCTTAAAAATTGGGTGACTCTTAGGATTCTATGACGAGCCATTTAGAATACACCTTCCTCATCTTTGTTTTGGTTAGCAGTCTTCGATCTGTCTCAATGCTTTTAGGAGCAGTGATTGTAAATATGTTCTGTTTGTTTTAGTAATAGAATTGTTCCTTCTTACTTTAAAAAAAACCAATGATATAGTGAATACCCTGTAAAAAAAATGAATCGAGTGAGAAAGTCAATACTTGGAAAGAGAAAATCTCGTTTTCGATCTGTTTTAAGTATGTTATGTTGATATGTATAATCCTTCAACCTTCAACCCATGGCGAGGTTGGCTAGGAGCAATTTAATAATCTTTCAAGAACGAGACCGATCTGGAACAATAATCTCATTTTCGTGGGAGTAGTCGTATTAATGAGGAGTTGTACCCGCTCCTGGTATGGCCAGATTGAACAAGTTGTATGTCCAGGTTTCGGTTGCCGGAGACTACAACTCAATCTGTTGGTTTTGCAGGTTATTTGTGGAAATAATTGATTCATGACATTAGGTCATATTATCAATCCGCCTATCGGATCCACGTTCTCTATCATCAGCCTTATTTTCTATAATTGTGGGGTTTTTGATAGACAAAAAATGAAAATGGAAACCATCCCGTTCAAGCTTGATTATGTCCATCAATTTCCATGGGACAACTCTACGTGTAAACCGGTGATTAATGGTGAGTCTAGAGTGATTTTCTATTTCTGATTTTTGGTATCCTAAACCCGAAAATTCCAGTTTTGTTAAGGTTATTTGGGGTATCCACGATTTTCGATTTTCGATATTTTAGATATCCAAAACCGGAGATTCAAGTTTTTATTAAAATAATTTGCTCGCTTCCCAATTTTCGATTCCCGATATTTTGGATATCGAAAACCGGAAACATCCGTTTTTTTATTTATAAAAAAAACCTCTTAACAATAACATTTTTACTCTTTGGTGGGAAATAAGAATGATAAACCATGAGCACCCAGATTATGCAATTTCAACAATTCTTCGAAAATTTTGGTCAGAATTTTTGCCCAAAAATAAATACAAATGATCTAGAGTTTAGCTCACTACCCTGAAATCATTCTAATTCCTTGTTATTATAGAGATAAATGTACATCCACCACAAATTAAGTAACTGT
Source organism: Pseudotsuga menziesii (assembly GCA_001517045.1). Classification (NCBI taxonomy): domain Eukaryota; kingdom Viridiplantae; phylum Streptophyta; class Pinopsida; order Pinales; family Pinaceae; genus Pseudotsuga; species Pseudotsuga menziesii. The sequence goes on along the minus strand of LPNX011022932.1, from coordinate 9,059 downwards.
ACTATGTAATTATTTATAGAATCCTAATCTATATCCACTGTTTTAGTTATTTTTAGAATACTGATCTATATCCACTGTTTTGATTTACTGAAAAAAAAATCAAAATAAATAAATTAATACAAACCAACACAAAATTGAAAATATTCATATCCAAATAAAAAAAAATTAATACAAACCAACACAAAACAAAACAGTCATGAAAATGCAACCGAAGAAGGGCTCCAGTCAATGTGGGATCCCGTTCTATTTCAAGGCTCGCAACCTTTCTCACTAGAGACTCCATGCCAGGGAAACTGTTGCTGTAGAATCCAGCGAAGAAATTCCCTTCTACAGGTAGACTACTTATGATGATCACCAAATGCATGGTATAAACTAATGCTAAAGACGTCCAACTCATAATTCCCATTGTTTGCAGTTGCTTCATGCACTTTCTGAAATGGAAATATTAGAATCCCATAAATAACAATAACAACAAAGCATTGGGACCAGATACTTGGCCTTACAAATGCCAGGTAATCTATCAATGTCTTACACTGTTGATTTTCAGAACAAAGCAACGAGAAATCTTGAATTCAAAATTCCAAAACATAATAAACAAGGCCCAGAAAAGGGCAAGAGTGATAAAACCAGTACCTGCAATTTCCTTCCCATAACTCTGGCTTTCACTGCACAATTGCCCATGACATTTGGGCACTAATATACAGCCATTGCATTGCTACCACCTACCATTTTCACAATGCTTTCATGGGCAGCGAGAAAGGTACTACGTGCGTTGGCTTATGATGAGTCCAAACGAATTCTGTGATAATTATAGCTGGCATGTTCACAACCTTTTTTCTTTGTTGAACTTTGCAGGCTGAGGTACCGAATAATGTTATGATTTGATCCCACACTCTTTGGTTTCTGCTCTCTGAATCATTCGACTTATTGTGATTCGAATAATTGGCAGAGTCCAGGTTGGTTACTACATTGTAGTTATTGTTAGTAGGTTAAGCGTTGATGGTTCACTTCTCACTGCCTCATGGTGTACTGTGAGTGATTAGGTAAAGTATATGTTAATGGAACAAACTGATTTTGGGCCATGCTTTTCTGGTTTACATGAAGTCCACCCACAAAGATCAATATTCAAGATTGAAATACATGGTTAATTATGAAATCCTGCAAATCTTAACCAGAAGGCTATTTTTGGGATGAAGTCTAGCCACAAGGATCAAGATTCAAATAGACGGTTAACTATGAAGTAACTGTATGTGTTTTCTATTTTAGATGCATTAAAATGTATTGTACTCTGAGACGTTGGATGTCCAAGTATGCCATGATTTTATCCAAGTCCCATCGCCTTAAAGTTATAACAGCCAGCACATTCGTGTCACAACCCCTTTTTTTTAAGAATGTGTAAGAAATCAGTTGTTTTAAAATAAGGAATGAGTCTTTTTTGTTCTTTTTTTTAAGAATGTGTAAGAAATCAATTGTTTTAAAATAAGGAATGAGTCCTTTTTGTTCTCTTTGATCATTCCAGATAGAAATGATCTGCTTCTGAGAATAGCTTTTCTTGCAGAATGACTAATGGTGAATTCTCAAACGAAAATTTGGATTATAAAATTTTATCAATCCAATGAATATGATATAAATATTTTTACTTGATAATTGATTATATAATATTTTTAATTTTCTTTTCAGTTTTAAGACTAGTATAGATTTATTTTAAAAGAAATCTACCAAGGGATCTCAAAACAGTCTCGCACATTAGAATTAAAAAAATAGACATTAGAATTAAAGAAATAGCCTGACTTTAGATAGAAAACTACTGAATCGCCTGCTGGTTCTCTGCCAGCTATCTCTGATCTGCCTGCCCCTTGTAACTTATGATGCTTCCACCCCTGCTACTGTTGTTGGCTTGATGCTGATGGCACAAGCTATCGATCAATAGAACCAGTTTATTGAAATATACTTTCAATTATTCCAAAACAGAATGCAGCCCAAAGCTGGACATGATTTAGGTTTTTATTGAAATAATCTTTTGGCTTCCCTATTTCCCATTCCCGATATTTGGGATATCAGAAACCAAAAACATTGATTTTTTTATTGATAAAAAAAATTCTTAACAATAACATCTTTACTCTTTGGTTGGAAATGGAAACTCGTGAGAAATTGGAGATACTAACTGTATATACACTATGTTTCCACCATCGCCATTTTTGTTTTACTTGTCTAGCTGTTGTGGAAGGTACAATCTGTTCCACTAGACAAGGTCTCAAGTTACGAAATCAAAGTTCTGCACTTCTTTAAACACATGTTCTATCTTTTTTTATTGTAATAGAAATTTGTAAATTGCTGTTCAGATCAATAGCCAATAGCGATATTATCTTAGAATTTTTAAAAAAATGGATGTTTACACTTAAGTTTGATATATTATTATATCTTTAAAAATATCATAACAAATAGTTAGGTTAGATTTATTTTACTCTAATAAGTGTTTCAAATAAGATCAATTTTTTTTTAATATTTATATCTATATTTATATTTGTAAAATTTTTATTAAATTAATTTTATCTCAATTAAATTGGTTTAGCAAAAAATATATATAAATGTAAATTAAAATAAAATAAAACGAACAAAATAAACTCCCTATCATAATTTATTTTCCTTGAATAATTCAACTAAACAAACCCTGGTGGCAATATGTAATTATGGCAGTGATCTTCTAATATTGAGCTAAACAAACCCTGCTGGAAATATGTAATTATGGCAGTAATCTTCTAATATCGAGGCTTTCTCCTGCAATTACAACAAACCGAGATCCCATGCGATTTGATGAGATTGTATTCAGTGAGACCATGATTTTCTGCATTCTAGTAAATCCAATATAATTTTATGGCCAGCTAACACTCAACCAAATTCTTTCTCCTTTACTGCACCAATTCACCAAATGTAACCTCAACCACTTTTAATTTACTCGATGCATTATTTTTCCTTTATATAAGTTTATTTTAAAGACCTCGATCTATAACATCATAGATTAGTAACTTCATAAAATTTAGAAGTATACGTAACTTCAAAAAAAATCAAAAAATAGATCTACAAGATTAGAATAAAAACAATCAGATAAGAAAGTTTCCCTTCTTCAAAATACAGAGCAACTAGGGTGTAACGACCTCATTGATTTGGCCTCATTGAATTGCCCCCATTGACTTTTGAGACTCAATTTTTTTATAGAAAATGCAGGTTATTGCAGGAAGCACACCCATGGTTAAAATTTCTTTTACAGAGTAACTATTTAAGAATATTTTGGTAAGTACAACAAGCCCATGGTTAAAATTTGAAATTCATACTCAATTTAAACAAGCACAAAATAACGTATGTCCAACATTTAATCTCCTATTTGTTGCTTTTCTTATATTTTGACAGCCAAAGTATTCAAATAAGCACAAAATAATTACTGGCAAATCTCAGTTGTCGCTGCAATTTGGAAATTACTGGCTTAGGTTCGAGTTTCTTCGTAATCCAGGGCTTATATTTTGACAGCCGAAGTATTCAAAAAAGCACAAAATAACTTCTAGCAATAAGCACAAAATTACTTCTGTCCAACGTTTAATCTTCCAGATGTTGCTTTTCTTATATTTTCATAGTCGAAGTATTCAAACAAGCACAAAATAACTTCTGGCAAATCTTTGTTGTCGCTGCAATTTGGACATTACTGGGTTAGGTTCGAGTTGCTTCCTAATCTAGGGCTTATATTTTGACAGCCGAAGTATTCAAACAAGCACAAAATAACTTTTGGAAACAAACACAAAATTACTTATGTCCAACGTTTAATCTTCCAGCTGTAACTCTACTCGCTGCAACTTACATAACGTATCATTATTTGTTTACCCTTCTTCTCAATTGTCTTCCATCATCATGAGTAATGAAACTACAACCGGTTTATTCTTGAGGCTTCCATACAATGTAGCATGCTATATCTTTTTAAACAAGTGATCAAATGCTCCGTTCTTTCTCATAAATGGAGATTTCTCTACACCCAACACTACTACATTTCGATCCAAAATCCGATGGAAAAATCCGACGGCGCGTAGATTTCTCTTTTTAAACTTACCAAAAATCACAAGGATACATTTTTTTTTGTAAATGTGGCCACAAGCGTCGGTGAAGCGACGGCTATTCTCATAACCGTCGGTTAAGAGACATAGTGTTAGTAAGCGTCGCTTAAGCGACGACGCCTTTATGGAAAGCGCCGTCGCATATCCGACGCTTAGGTTCATTTCCTACCCATTAGGCTGGTGGGTATCTATTGAAATCTTCTTTGTAATCCTTATGCCAAAGTTGACAACCAACTAGGGCCAACTAGGCCAAACACAATTCAAAAAAGCTAGATATAATTGCGACAAGGATGAAAGATCATATACAATCTTAATACCATCAATAAAACCCTAACTAACAAAAAATTAGATGTCACCTAATTTGCAGTATACACAATACAAAAGAGAAACCACTCATTTTCAAT
>LPNX011022931.1:11180-24628 GCA_001517045.1 Pseudotsuga menziesii | reverse complement strand
TTAATTTAGAATGGCCAAGTTTATCCACCTTGGTTGGAAACCCTTCTCACATATCTTAGATGACGAATTTTATTCACCCTTCATGTAAGACAACTCATCCACCTAAGCATTTTGATTCGACCAAGAGCATGAAGATCATAATTAATTAGCCACTTCACAACCTTCAATGTTTCATAATTTTTCTTTTTATCTAAGTTTTTTTGCTTTCCTTCTTTATTTATTTTTAACTATATTTGGGATTTTAGAATATCAAAAAATTGTTGTTAAACAATTTTTAGAGATGTCGTATAAGAGTAGTCTATTTATTCTACATTTTGGACTTTTCTGTGGTTTTTGGTTATAAGCCAGTAATTTTTTAGGTAAAATCCAAATTTGAAAGCATTTAAACTGTTTTTTTGAATGCATAATTGGATTCCACAACCCCTATGAAACTCAAATTATGCTATTTATACAACTAATATATATGGGACTCTAATATTTTTAAATATTTTAAACTATACTCCAACTAAACAAGCTAGAAAATATACCCCAAAAAAGTAAATAACGTAGAATAGTTAGATAACTCCTTTGGTATGTATCAAAATACCTTTTAAAGAGAGTTTTGGATCTACATTGTTCAAAAATAGTTAAATAATTCTTATTAAATATTTAAATAACTAACCATCATATAATTAAAATCTTAGACGTGAATTTACAAATTATTTGAGATGAGCATTTTACGCATGAAAGGAGATTTTACAATGTTATGGATTTTGGTTTCTAAGATAAGTTTATTTGGGAATTCTATATTCAGATTCATTTGATTGTGATTATAAAACTTATCTTAGTGTCACTATAAAATTTAGGTTAGTGCAAGTTAGCATTTAATGGGAAACATATGACTTAGCAAGGGTTGAGAAATATGGAGACACACATAAATGGGGGTCCCACTAAATAGGAGTGACTACCCTTATAGCCTTATAAGAATGGGTCTTATCTCATCCGATATTTGAACCTTAGTGGGAGAGTGAAAAACTCACATCCCTACCAATTGGGTTGTTGACATCCTGGACTCAATTCCACTAACCCAGGTTCAGTTTTCACTACACATCCAACAAATCATAAGGAATTGGTCTAACTGAGTATAACTCCATTGGAAACACCTACGCGCAAGTGAGGTCTCACCTGAGATACCTATGGGGGTTGTGAGGCCCAGGATTCGCAGTTATAGAAGGGGATTTATTCATGTAAATGTTAAACATATCGATTGATTGAAGATTATAGATGGAAAACCATCGACACATACACAACATATAAAGCATAGTGATCTAAACCATGTCTACCATAGTTATTATCCCCAGTCCACAATATTATATCAATATCAGTTGCAAAAAACTCATAAATATTTATGCACAATATAAAAAAGCATTATAGAAACATCGATTTAATGTGGACACCCATACACGAAAAACCACAAAATGCTTTTATTTTTTGTGTGTACAGCCTGCAGACATCTCTCAATATATTATTACAATGAATGAGTTTCGTCGATATTTCTTATGCTCTCATATATTTTAATCCAACCTAACCTCTTTCTTTCATGTATAAGCCTCAAAAACATGCAAGGAACCTCCTCATATAGCTTATGGATCGACCTTATATACTTTTCCACATCTCTTCTTCTAATCGTCGACTAGTTCTCAACTAACAGTCGACTAGTTCTTCTAACCAGCCTAAGAAATATCTTTACATTTATAAAGGATCTATCAGGCCAATTTAAATTCATGCCCATTCCCAAAAAAATACTACTTGTCTAACTTAACTCATTGTTTACATTTATTGTTTCCTAAAAAATAGGTCGAATTCCTAGATTTGACTTACTCTCTTCAAACTTCCTATCAAAACTTTTGTGCACTTTCCTAGGGACAACATTCCCCATACCCTCACTTATGGCTCATCCTGATCCACTTCATCCACATATCTTTGTCGCACCGATTTTATTGTGAAACTCCTGAAATATGTTCATCACTTATTCAGCTTGTTATTGAATGTCTTATTTGAATTTATCAAACTTTTCCATAAGTTCAGAATTGATAGGTTCCAAAGTTTCAACTTCGGTCACCCCTAGCACCTATCGCAATTGCCGATGTACTAGGTGGATGGTCCATGTAACTTGTTCCACTTCAGCATAGAGTTCTGCAACACATTCAATTCGACATTGTTGTTGTGTTCAAATTTTGGTGACTTGTTGCTATAAGGTTTTCAAGTTAGCATCCTTACTCATTTTCTCAACCAACAACAAATTCTTCAATTAATTTCTTAACCCGATCCATTTTGACTCCGTAGTATGAAGATTCTATGTGACTTTATCCAATTTTGGATCGTCCATAAAGGTTTCCCAAGAATGTGAAACCTCCACATATGCCTTGGAAAAAAGTTCCTCAACCTCCTAAATCTTTGGACATTCTCACGTACTTCCTTGCCTCACTCTTCCAGTATATCAAGGGGTGTATTGGGAAGCAACTTAGTGTCTAACTCTGTATTATGTTGGCAAAAGTAGGAAGTCATTTACCCAAGCTAGATAAATTGAGATTATGGAGAATTTCACGTGTAAATCCCAATTATAGAAATTTGTGGCATGCGAACACGATGACTTTCTCTAGTATTTTCGTATCCTACTACCATCTCTGTGACTTATTCTATATTCTTTAAATGTTTTAGCTATTCAACTACCACACGCTTTCTCACCTTTATTTTGTCTACTACATCATGTTGAATGTTGTGGGGTAGAAACATAGAGATCACATAAAGGTTGACACTTACATGATCAATGTCCTTGATCATGTTGTTATGTTCTAGTGTTCCCAAATCAAGTGAATTAGGAGAAAATTGTAACTTTTGATTTTATTGAGGTATCGATACTTCGACTTGTCAATCCTTAGAAGGAATGACTTCTTGCAACTGCGACCAAAATGGGTCCCCATTAACCGCTGGACTGAATTCTTTTATTGCGACACAAAGAGTCTGTAGTAAGTAAGTGATGCCTCCCACTAAGTCTGTATTTAGTTCATCAATTTTTTAGCAAGTTTCATTAGAAACTTCTTCCATTCAATCAACAATCAGATTATAGTCATCATTTGTAAGGCCACCACCTCTAGAGGTTTTATCAAAATTATGTTTATTGTGAATTTTCTTTGATTTTTCATAGGATTTTCTCTTTTCTCCTAGTTCAAGATCCATCAGGGTCACACTAGATTCTTCCTTGCTTTCATAGGGGGGACTAGGTGGGATTTCTTCTTCCTATTGATTTCCTCCTTGAGTTATCGATGTTATGTTCCATTTTCAATAGATATTTGGTCATATGCAATAGACTGTCTCCATTCTTCAAGCCAGTCCCAAACAACCATCTTAATGTCTTCATTTCTTAACCAAAATTAAGTGGTAAACCATTGATGCTCAAGGTCTTGTTGTTGTTGGAAATATATGTGGTGATCCTTGATATAAAATATTATCACATTTTGATACTGTTGAATAGTCTCTATGACGATCCATGATTGGTTCCCAATGTGATGCCTGAGTGCATCAACATGTAAATAAAAATCAAATTAATTTGTGTTTGAAGACGCGGATTATTATTCTTGTACCATAGGTTGAACTATAGTGCGCCCCTCGACATGGAACATGCATTTCCATCCCCTGGTAGTTTGGCGGCTCATCCCACGTGACAAAAGATATCAAGATTATTATCCATGAATATGTAAAGAGAGTACATTTCTCTTGGGCGTCGATGGATTCAACTAATAGTTAATTCAACAGATAGGTAGACCAATTCATCTACAAACCTGCAACAAAATTCTCTATTGCAACAATGGTACCAATAGTGCACTGTTTTGGTCGCATCTTTCTAAGCATCTTGTTAGAGAGCACTTTTTCTATGAACCAAACACATGTGTAATTGGTAGAGGAAATAAAGAAGCCCCTCTTCTCTCTTCGAAGGTTATATGTTCCCTTCATCTAGCCAACTAGGCCTAGATGCTACTCTTAAACTGTAAATAACAACGTTGGCTCACACCCTACAATAGGAATCCCAACAATTTCAAAAATCAGGTTGACGTCCAACAAAATGTAGTGATCCAACCAGAGGAAGCCTCCATGGAAGCAAATTAACACTTGTTTTATGCATGTATTGACTTCAACCATCCAATAAAAATGGGGCATGTGCATCAGGGACAGAATGGCTGAATTTTCTAGTCCTCGATCCCACTACATATGAATGAGTTGAATAGGCCCTCTGTCGACCAATTTCACAAAGGTCATGCAGCGTAACATGTTTACTTCAGGAAAATTCTACGAATCATGATCTGAGAATGAAAGCTTATTCATAATTAGTAGAATGTATGATGTAACATGTATGCATTTTAGGATGGCTGGCTTGACCAATGGGTACTTATCATTCTTGTGAATGAATATGTTAGGAGTGTAATATTTTCATGGTGGAATGTAGTTGGGCAGCATTGGATATGACCTAGAGCTTGAGGCTTAAACATCATGGATAGATTTGAACGGTTATTCAGGAAAAATGCCATAGCTAACCGTTCACTTTCTTCTTGGTGGATTGACCAGTACCGGTCATGACACAAATTTTGGAGTTTCTTCAACAATGGGTAAGGCAGGGAAGCCTCCATACCGGATCCTTGAATGGTGATGGTACTAGACACAGGGATTTCCATGAAAAAAAATGGCTTTTCCTTCAAAGAGTTCGTAGACAGTAGTTCGGCTCATGATTCTTCACCGTTTGATGGAATAAATGAACAAACTTATGTTGGAATATGAAATAGGCTTCCACATGCAGCAATTCTTTCACTCACATGGGTATGCAATAGATGAAAAAGGAGGCATCTAATCCTATCACATGGGGTAATCTTTCCAATCATTTTGATAAATTGCCAATCAAACCATCACTTCATCCTTCATAAAAGCAGTTATTTATTAAGAATCAATGGCATGTGTGATAAAAAAAAGCATGCCACCAAAATATCTCACTACATCAACTTAACTGCACTCCAACAATAACTTGCGACAGAATCTTGTCTTACGACATACGTATAGTTTGTGATAGCATTTAAACTTGCGACAAATTTGTCTATATAAGAATTCATTTTTTTTTAAGTCAAGCAAAGTATGATTATCCTAATAAGGTTTCAACCAACTCCAATTCACCATCCCGTCAAAGGGTGTACCATCTAATTTTTGTAGCTAAACCTCCCCACCATCAGTGATGTGAATGAAAACATATGGTACCAACTAGTGTGTACAGAGCTTGTGAGGACGTTTCAAAAATTTACTGTCATATAGTAGGATGAAATAACCTATATGAAATTGCTTCAACTTGATATGGTGGTCACCCCGAGCCTTCTGTCCCTCCTGCTCGACATGTTGATGATAACCTGAAATGAGTTTTCCTCCAACTGTACCAGCTGATACAATCTTTTATCAATGGTTTCAACATATGCCGTCTCAGTAATTGCACCTATTTTGAGAGTGGGCATAATATATTATAGTGGTATAACAACCTATTGCCCATAAACCAATTTTAAAGGGGTGTGGCTTGTCATCTTTTTGCATTTTTTGTTATAATCCCATAATACTACAAGTATCTTGTGATCCCAATCATCCCTCTTAATAGTCCATATTGTACTAAATGCATTCTCTAAGATCTTATTAAATGCTTCTACAACATCATTTTCTTGTGCGTGATATGGTGTTCTTTTTCGGTTTTGAATATCAAATTCCTCAGTTAATTTTTCAATCGACTGATTAACAAAATCCGTACCTTGGTCACTTATCAAAAATTTTGGGCATCCAAACCTGGTCACGACAAGGACGAATAGAAATATTATAACAGTCATAGCAATACAATCTCTGACTTGTGTTTCTTTGGCCCACTTCCTGGTTAAGTATTTTGTTGCAATAATTATATATCGTGCACCTGTTCTTTTTCCTGGTGTGTTGATGGGACCCACAAAGTCAACATCCCATCTATCTAATGCTTGCAAATTTACTTGTGGTACAAAAGGAATATCGAGAAACAACAAAACTTATATTTGAATTTCACTAGGATGGATGGATACACATACTTTATACTAGTTGACAAGACTAATGAACATATCAAATTATATACCTTGCGCTTATTTTTTTAAATGAAACATGTAAAACAAGATGAAATTTAATATATCTAGTAGAATAGTAAATGTAATAATGAAGGGTATTTGACATAAACACCTACAAAATTGATATGCATGAGCGAATATATATACATAACTATCATTGTATCGAATATGTTGGATATTGTATTATAACAATCATGGTTTATGAAGTTATTATATCTATAAGATGTAGATTATTATGTTACCCTACCTTCAAATAAATTCTCCATATTATTGTGTTGATTTTTGTATCAATTCCTTTGTTATTCTAAAATTCAAGGGTTTTGTACATTTTTCTACAAAGGTTTTCTACATTATTAGAGATAGAGAACTATAAAAAGGTAGTAGTGACAACCATATGAAAGTTCATTATACAAAGGAAGCACCCCTCTTTTAGTTATCCTTACATAACACAATTATTTTATTCTATTGTTAATTTCGATTTATTTACGAAATTCTCACTTGTTATATTTATGAAATTTGCAAAATATTCATATAAAAAATTACATTAAGTTATAGACATTAAACTTCTAACTTCTTACAAAGAAAATAAAATTTATATTATCTATTCAATTTGAAGCTTCACTATATTATTTGGCCTCAATAATCATGCAATAACTGCTTGGAAATATTATCTAAGTCATGGTTCCACTTCTTATACTTAGTACACCGAGTAATTCTTTGGAATTACTCGGTGGACTAAGTATAAGAAGTGGAAGAAAGTTCATTGGAGTACTTCTTTTCTATAAAATCACATGATTCTTTTCATAATAGAAATAATATTTAGAGTTTGACACAAACTTAAATTTTCCATTGACCAATACATTTGTAATTTCTAAATGAGTAAAAAAGTTGTTAAAAAATGCAAGCTTATTGAAGTAAGATTCAATCTTGACTCACATCTTGTCGATGAATATATGTCCTTGGATCACTTGGTTAGTAGATAAAAGTCAATGAATCCACCCTCACTTAATAAACAATTAGAGTTCTGCATAATAACCAACAATGAACAACATTTGTTCATATTCATATTGTGTTTTACTCTATAATACAAATGGTTAATTTATGACATTAGATAAAGTTCTTTTAAAAATCTATATTAAGTATAAGAAAACAATTTTTGAACTTTCGAATTCATGTTTTAGTATAAAATATACATAATGTATTTACAAATACAATACTATCTATCAATATATCAAGAAATATTTGGTTTGGGTTCCCCCTAAATTTATAGAGAGTTTCCAGTGCTAAATTTTGTTCCATTGGTAAATGTTTATTCTTTTTATTATTCCTTATTTTTTAGTACTATATTAATTATGTTATTAAAAAAAAAATTGAAAATTATTTTTATATTAATTTTTCAAAAAATTAAAATAAAAATCTAATTCATGTATATTTTTCACAACATCTATGGAAATTTAATCTTTCTTATTTGAAGATTTACGTAAAAAGAATATGACATTTCCAATTAATCTAAAATTTTCACAACATCTATGGAAATTTAATCTTTCTTATTTGAACATTTACATTAAAAAATATCACATTTCTAAAAAGAAGTTATTACCTTAAAAACTATCACATGAACTTTCTACACGAACTTTCTTATTTGAACATTTACATTAACTTTCTTATTTGAAGTTATTTCTACATGAACTTTCTTATTTGAACATTTACATTAAAAAATATCACATTTCTTATTTGAACATTTACATTAAAAAATATCACATTTCTAAAAAGAAGTTCATGTAGATTCATTTTAAATGCACTACTAGAATTGAAACTAGATATTTCTTTCGCAACATGTCTAAAATAGGAGTTAGCATGGTTAAAAATCTATGATGTATCTAATTTAATAAAATCACATTTTTGTTCTAATAATGTATATACACATATTGATACATGCCGCAATTGAATATATCCAATATTAACTTTTAGTAACGTTTACACTAACACATCCATTATTGATATTCTTGCATGCCATTAAAATTGTTATTCCTTCAACAACTTTTAATATGCATAGTGTTAATAATCCAACACTCTAAAAGGAATTTTTTTCCAATATACAACAACAAATAAACTACCACAAGTCATTGTAAATTAACTAAGTAATTTATAAAATAATTAAAATAATTATATAGATAAATTATATTTTACGGAAAAAATATAATGAATGTTCTTAATAAAAATAAATGGACATAAGCCAATATAACTATCATAAGTTAATATAAACTCTAGTTACATTAATATGTTTAAATATTGTAATATTGTTGAGCAAATTTGACAAGAAACTTTCTTAACACTTTAACGTTCAATTGAATAAATCTAAACAAATTTATTATATTTTACTATAAATATAGAGTTGATCAATCATTCCTTCAGATTAGTCTAATGATAATACTATAGTCGAGAAAGGATAGGATAATCATTCAACATTCTACTCCTTTTAATAGAATTTTATGGTCAATGAAGGGTTTGTCATCCCTTTTCTAGGATACCCCTTGAAAAATAAACTATGCTCAATGAAGGATCGAGTAATTTTTTCCTAAGTTCCTCAAGATGAAAAAAATATCAATATAGATGAAATGTCACCTAAATTTTCGAAGAGTTCTTCTACAATAATAATAATATTCTATAGCAGAGGTCAACGGATTGTTCAAAATATCTTATGCAAACATAATACTATGCTTGAGGAAAGGTTGATTGAACATTCACTATGATCCCTCTCAGCAAGTATTCTATTTTGGAGGAAGACTTGGGTGAATATTTCCATGGTTGACCCTCAATGAGAATACTATGGTCAAGGAAGGGGGAACTAAAGTTTACTTGGGCTACACTTATAATAGAATAAATACTAGAGAAAGGGTTAGAGAGCACCTCCATCGGAAACCCCTTTTAGATAATTCTTTAGTTGAGAAGTATTTTTGAACCATTTCATGAGACCCCCTTTCAATGATAATACTAATTCTCAAAGAAACGTTGGATGGCCCTTTCCTATTCTATCACTCTATGGGATTTATATACTAGAATAAAATTAATTTGACACTTTCCTTAGATACCCATCCATTAGAATAGCATGTAGGGGGAAGGATCTGTCAACATTTTCCCATGATCCCATTTTGCGAAAATATTTCTTTGGGATGGATGCATCAGCACATCGATTCGATACTCCTAGATGTTAATACCATCTTTTGAGAATAACCAACTTACCTTTCTCCAAGCCTTTGCATGAGAATAGTATTCTTGTAGAACGATCAATTGACCTTTCCATTCCATACCCTAGGATGAGAATACTATCATTGATAAATGATATACGAAACCTTCTATGTGATACCCTTCCATATGAATACAATGTTGGAGGAAGGGTTAGTTTAACTTGCTCGAGGACTCCTCTTATGGGTAAAATATGCACATACAACTCTTAATAATGAGGGAATTCTCTAACACTAATTTTCATGAAATTTTTCATATTCTCTTTCCTTGAAGGAAAACATAATATAAAGGGATCTAAAATACTATACAACATTAAAAATAAATTGTTGACATTTGAAGCAATTCATCATTTCAACTACCTATACTAAAAAAAATTAGAAAGAAAAGTTGTTCAAGAATATTAAATGATATTTGTTAACAAAGTAATATTATGCAAAAAAAAAATCTAGATCCCTCAATAGTGCGTACTTTTCCACACAAATATAAGAAAAATGGTTCCTATAATAACATAATTGATTAATCCATATTTGCATTAAATAATTATCTAACAATTATAAAACATCACTTTTTCTAATGGTTAAAATAATATGTTAAGGATATTTTAGTTAAGTGGATCTTGATGGAGTATTAATGCATTTCAAAAGACCCACTGCATTCACTTGAAATATATTTGACAAGAGTAATATCCTTTCCATTACCCATGATATCCCTTGATAACAATTACATGTTCTAGGAAGGATTAATATACACCCTTATATGGCCCATCTTACTTGAGAATGCTATTTTAGATGAAGGGTCAGTTGACCCTTACTTGAGCTCACCTTAGAAAATAAATCCATATGGGAGGATGGGTACTCCATCCCTTTCATTTGATCATCTTTCATATGAATAAAATGTTATTTGGAGTACTTTTATGTGTTTCCATCGGAATAGCCTCTTTGGGAATTCTATGCTAGAGGAAGGGTTGAGAAATAGTTTTCCTTTACTTTCCTTCCTTGACAATAATATGTTAGAGGAAGGTTTGATGTACCCTTTCTCTAGATACACTTTCATAAAAAGAACATCCTTCAAGTAGGTTCAAATAACCCTTCTCTATGTTCCCTTCAATAAGAATATTACGCTGAAAGAAATGCCAGCTAACCCTTCTACTATATAAACCTACTAGGAAAACAAAATCAATAAGGAAGGTTTATTTGAACCTTCTATGTACTTTGCTTCCATGAGAGTTATATACTAGAGAAAGGATTGACAAAACCTCATATGGAAACATAATTATTGAAAAACATTGATTGAGAAAGTTTTGTTGACCCTTCCACTAGATAGTCATTGACATGAATACCATCCTTGAGGAAGGGTAACTTAAATATTCTAAACGCTCTCTTTTATGAGATTATTAATCCTAAATAAGCACCATCTAACCTTTCCACTAGATAAAAAAATTACTCTAGGAGAGGCTAGTTGACTATTTCATTAGATACCCTAGCATGAAAATACCATCCTCAATTAATGATCAACTATACCTTCTATGTGCTCCACCTGCTTGCCAATACTATTATATAGGAAGGTTCAATTAACAATTCCTATGAGTCCTTATTACGTAAAACAAGTCTTTAGGAATGGTTGATTAACCCATCCATTCAATACCCAAGGAAACAAAATATATTCTTCATGAAGGTATGATCGACCCTTCTTCATGCTCTCCTTCAATAGAAATAGAATTTTTGAGAAAGAGTTGAATGGCCCTTCCATTAGACTCCCTGTTAGCACTCAGAATGTACCCAGGTTGTAAAAGGTATACTCCAAGGTAACAACAAAACCACTTTAGGAAGAAACTGGTATTTTCTTCTAGAGAGGGATCTCTCAATAAAGATTTAACAAGACCAGATTTAAAATAACATTCACATATTTATATATTTGGCTGAAACAATAACATAACCATTGGGCATGGAGTCATATACAATACAAAGATACCACAAAGACATATACATGATATTCATCAAAGGCAAGGTAATCATATCATCACAGTCATTCAAATTGATTCTGGTGGAACAGAAGAGATGAAGAAACAACCCATTAATACAGAGCTTCAACAAGGATGAATTCTATATCAACTTTAGCAGAAAAATTCATATAATATCTGAAATGATAACCAGAGCATAAAAACATGAATTCTAATCATCTAACGCTATATTCCAGATACGAGGAAGAAACGAAATGGAGTGTTACACAAAGAAAGTACAATCACATAAAATAAGGAAGCACAGACTATAATATCAATGACACATGAATCTCTGACAAAACTCTCATGCATTTACTTTGTCATTCCAAAAACAGATATGTTCTCCAAAATTATTCGACACCTGATGGGTTCCCACCCCCATCTCTTAAAAAAGATGCATATTTATACATAAATTGATCAGTGCTCCAACAAGAAGATCAATAACATAATGATCGGCTTAATTTAGAGTTTGTAACTGAATTCCTAACCCCTAGGAAGTTTGTTACAACTCCAATCCTAACAGACCACAAAGTACGAATCAACTTGAAAACAAAATTTGTCCCATCATCTCCGTATCTTTGCCCCATCAGCTCCACGTCTTTCCCCCATCAGCTCCACGTCTTTGCCCCATCAGCTCCACGTCTTTGCCCCATCAGCTCCACGTCTTTGCCCCATCAGCTCTTCAGTGCATGACACCTGTTCCTAAGGATGGAGAATATACTTTGTCTTGCCGAACCGCTCCACAGCTTTCCACTGCTCCGAACTTGGAGTGTCACACTCCATCATTTCCCAAATAGCTACCTCGAGCTCCATATATGCTTCATAGGATTTTCTGGGCAATCTGCTCCTGATGATGGCGAACTTCTGCAGAATCTTGAAATCCTTTGGCATACTGTGGAGGCGTGTGTTCAGAACGTGCTTGGTACTAACAAATGGAAGCTCCCAAATCGCCAGGTCCTTTTCGCCGGGTCCCGAGCAAATAAAATAATCATTGGAGAGGTCAACCCTCCCTTTATAGGACCACCCAATTCGCCACGTGGACAGCATTTATTTCCGCAACCACCACTTATCCCTAACTACCATGCGCTTCTATTTTCTGGTTTCATCCAAGACCGTAGATCTGGCTTCTCTTTAATTTCTGGCCTTTGGATCGTGTGCCACGTATCCCGTTCCGCCCAGCACCTTGGTGATAAACGATGTGCCAGTCTCCATCCCGGAATGAGCTCCTAGCATTGATGAAATCGCCTTTTATCATGAGCCGTTGGATCGAGTGACACGTACCGAATTCTGCTGGGAGTCTGGGATTTATCCCCCGTGCAAGTTTCAACCCCAGAATCGATCCCAACCGTTGATCATTCCGCCTTTAAGTTTCGACCGTCGGATCAAGCACTATGTAATGAATTCCACTGGGCTTCTTTCTTTTATCCAAAGTGCAGCTTTGATCCCCGGAATTGTTCTAAGCCATTGATGTGATACCCCTTTAACTCTCCACCGTCGGATCATACGCCACGTACCAAATTCCGCTGGGCACTTCGGAATTATCCACCGCGCAAGTTCACCCTCCAGAAATTATAACAGCCATTGATCTGACTCACTTCGATTTTCAACCGTCAGATCGCTCACCAGGTAACTCATTTCGCTGGGTGCTGTAGGTTTATCGGTCGAGCAGGTTCTGGTTCTGGAATCAATCTTGACCATAGATGCGATCCAACTGCGCCTCTCTGCCATTGGATCCAGTAGCCTGTACCTGATTCCACCAGATTGTGTCATTTTAACCGCTATGCAAGTTTACGAAGTGGATTGGATATGGACCGTTGATCCGCCCGAACCAACCTGACAGCCGCTGATCTGTGCACCTGATAAGCGCCCAGTCAAACTTTTATCTTCCTTGCATCTCCGAGAAGCGGAGAGAATACCAGCCGTTGATTTTCTTCCTTCTTCCATCGCGGCCTAGGATCTTCGGTGACTTGATCGCATTTTGCTTATAGCTCCATTTTTACAATATATCCTTTGATCCAAGTATCCAAACAATCATCTTTCTTTCTCCACCATGG
>LPNX011022930.1:51081-53261 GCA_001517045.1 Pseudotsuga menziesii | reverse complement strand
ATCACGTGGTCATAGAATAATTTAAAGCAATGTTGCACGTAATGGATGTCATGGGTCCGTTCATCACTTATGTAGAAGTGACTTTCTTTCAGTATCACACGTTTCTCTTCACTGCTATCTTTCCCATGTCGTTACGTGATATGCACCATTATGCTCACCTGCTCTGAGTGATAGTATTGACTTTGAATTTCATTTTGTGGTTGTAGGGTGTAATTTTCAGCAAAGTCAACCACTGATAGTATTGTTCCGAGAGGGAAGGTGTCTTGGCATATTCTGAATTGCTCATCTTGCCACTGTGCCATATCGACATGTGGAATGTACTGTTGGATATTTCCACGAAACTCTGGAATAAAATCACATACTCAAACCTGGTACATGAATATTAATATGTCAATAAACCACATAAAAAAATGTGTGTGTACACGTGAATATTAATTTGTCAATATTCAAGAATTTACCTGTGAAGTCACCAATTTAATCTTCATGCTTTCTTTCCCATCATTTAGCTGATATGTCTCATACTGATAGTTCTGCTTCTCAACAATTGCATTCCTGAATGCTTGATCTTCACTTTCATGGATGCAATCAGACCATAAGGATAGCCCACCACAATTGTTGCAAGAACCGTCTACACATTGTTTTAATTAATGTGTCTGCCCATCTTGCCTCGGACACATGAGGCTATGGATGAAATTGGTGGTACTGTACTTGAGCATTCTTGCACATGGTTAGGATGCAAAAAACGACGTATATGTGCAAATTTATGGTAATATAGGTCAAACTCTATGTGGTATCTACAACAACAAGTGTTCCAGATGGTATTGATTCTAACATACCAAGGCTTGCATTTTTCAAAAGATATTTGCCCGATCCTTAGCTCTACATGGGCAACTTTAAACATCTTGAACAGTTGAGTTTGTGTCATGTCAAGATAATGCTTAACATGAGGTTCAGTGTGATGAGAACCCCTACAATGTTTTAACACATCCTTCTTGTTAGAAGAAGGCTTAGTGTTGTCATGCCAAAACGTTTGCACTAGGGCCTTCACTGCTTCGACTAACTTCATGTCTTTGCGGGGAAGTCTACCGCTAAATGGCCATAATGTTTCCATTTGTCCCTCTACATCAAGGTTGTCTCTTCTTACTGAATATTTTTTAAGAGTCTTTGGATGTAAAGGAACAATTTCTGATGTGCATTTAAGTAAACGACATTGCCTTGTGGATCTACATACAATTGATTCAGGCAATACACGACAAGCCACATTACAGTATTTTGAACGAGTTTTTTTACCAATCGATGTGAATGCAGTAGCAAGAGATTTAGCAAAGTGATTACTTGATTACATATTATTCATTGTTGTCATGCCTAAATTTCTTCTAACAGTTGCCATATTTCTAGATTTAAGCAAAGCTAAAAACAGTTGGCATTTACCGGCTTCGGATTTGTTATCAAAATATTGTTTCATTATTTGAGAAGAATGATGAAGGATAGTGCTTTTAGCCACCTTAACTTCCATGGAATTCAATCTGCTCTCGTCCACTTGTATTCGTTTAGGAGTTCTCTTTCATTTTGATGCAAAATTTCTTGTTGTTTGAAATGCTGGAGTGACGTTTACATCCACTACCGGATCACAACTTCGATTAGGAGATTGAACCACCGAACATGGTTGTTGCTGAGTCACATTTGCATCGGGAGTAACATAGTTATTGAACTGTTCAGAAGATTGACCGTCTACTAATGGATGAATAATATCAACTTCCGTATAACCAGCTTCTTTTAATGTTGCATTATCTTCCTTAGCCTCTAGGTCAGGTATCTCTTGAGGGGAATGGGAACTATTTGCTCATCTAATGAATGACGACGATTTCTTGAATATTCCCTTTTCTTTTGCTTTTTATTTTCTGTTTCTTCCGGTGTAAGCACCTTCCTTGCTGAATTTCTTCCTCTATTACGTACATTCCCCATTGAAATCCACCCAAACCTGTAAAAAACTATGCAATTATGTAAGCAATGATAAAAATTTGCATGTCCAAAAATTCTCTGTGCGCGGGTTCAGACGAATTATGTCTTTTGATACATTAAAGGTGGCCAACACAACGCCACCCTACATTTTCTATAAAACATAAATCACATTTCCGATATAATGCACCTGCGATATATCGCATATGCGATATTGAATT
>LPNX011022930.1:31081-48581 GCA_001517045.1 Pseudotsuga menziesii | reverse complement strand
GATGAGGATGAGGGTGATGATGATGATGATGAAGATGAGGATGAGGGTGATGATGATGATGATGAAACTAATGAGGGTGATGGTGATGATGATGATGATGAAAAATGATGATGATGATGAGGAGGAGGAGGATGATGACTATATGATGATGATGATGAAGATGAGGATGAGGGTGATGATGATGATGAGGATGAGGATGAGGGTGGTGATTATGATGAGGATGAGGGTGGTGAACAATGATGCGTTAGGACAAAAAGAAATTAGTTTAAATTTACCTATATAGCACCATTAGAATTTACCTAGTTCAATTATGCTAGAAACATTAAATAACTTCCATGAAGTAATCTATAGTGGGAGCCCACCACCCATACAACTTTGAAGTAGCTAGTGACATTGTGAATCTAGAAGCCATACCACATAAATTAGCTCTGAATGTAATTCTATGTATCACATATGCGATCTAACGAATATGCAATATAGCTTATCCATATCACATATGCATTATATCGCATATGTGTTATTTGAAAATTTAAATAATTGGCGGGATTAAGGTTTGGCATTAGGTTTGGAAGCAGCTTCAGAATACCAAACCTATTGGCTAGGACAAATCAACTAGGGCTATTGCTTGTCTTTTAGAACTCTATCAATATGCTCAGATTAGATCCTGTGTTTTGATATGACATACACAATATTTTTTTATGAAAATGTACGATATTGTAGAGTACGAAATGACGATTCTGAATATATAATGTTTTCCTTCAAAACTATGTTTTATTTATTTATAATTATTTTTCTAAATGACACATGTTAGTTTTCAAAAATACATACATCGATTGTTTGTTATATAACTTTTGATTTCCATCACCATTTCCCATAAAAACTATATGGTGCACTAGATGAGATCAAGCTCTGTGATCTTATATTAACAAATCAAGGATTTCATTAATTTTTTCCCCTAAAGTGTTGCACCCGCACATAAGGTTTTAATTTCAAGCTTTTCTGACTTCAATAATTAACAATAAAAAAAAAATTCATGAAAAATTTCGAATAAATAGTGTTGCACTAGGCCCATATGTCCTTTATATGTCTGCAAGATTTTATCCCAAATGGACATCATTTACCTCATATATTGCTGCACCTACACAAACATATATGTTAAGATGTGCTGAAAATTTGAAAACCCACTTTCACAGAAACTAATTTTATAATCATTTGGGCACAGTTTCTCTGCACAAATGCTATATATTATGAAAGTTGATTCAATTACCTATCTTTTCTCTTTTTACTTCATCTTCAAATAAGTTGGGAAAGTACCCCTAATTGTCACCTAAAATCAGAGTTTTCCGTTTATTCCAGTATTATGTGGCATCTAAAGTGTCCTTAAAGGAGTCCATGATTGTGCATCAGCCCTCATCTATATAACCATTCATAAATGCTCACTTAACATCCATTTGATAAAGAATCCATTTGTTGTGTGTGACAATGGCCAAAACTGTTCTTATTGTATCCATGCGTGCAACTGGTGCAAACGTTTCATTGAAATCTATGACGGGTTGTTGTGTGAACACTCTGGCTACCATTATTTCCCTATTATTTTGCACATTCCCATCAACATCCTGCTTGGTATTATAAATCCATTTGACACTAACTACACTTTTATCTTTTGGTACATCAACCAATTCCCATGTTTGGTTTTTCTCAATGCATTATATTTCTTCATCCATGGTTCGTTCCCATACATCTTCTTCAACGCATTCCTCAAATGTTAGTCGATCATCTATTGAGAAAAAAATGCAAAAAGAGAGAAGGAATTTGGTGTACCAGATTCATATATCTCACGTGGACTTCTTGTCTTCACTGGATCTGTTGATGTCGAAGTACTTGATGGAGTCTATTGTCCCCTTAGTGTGCTTATCGGTGTAGCATGAGCTGTAACTTGTGTCAATATTCCTTTTTTTGAACCATGTTGCAGTGTCATGGGAGTCGAGGGTGCTGCGACCAGTTGATCTACTTGTGGTGTTTGAACCACTTCCTCTATCATGTCTTCATGCTCGACATTTGACACAATCTTGACATTCTTCTTGATGATTCCATCCCATGATTCATTTTCAACAAATTGAACATCACAACTAATAATTAATTTCTTTGTGACATGGTCATACAACTTGTATGCTTTTGTGTCTTCATAATAGCCAACAAAATACATTTTTGTCCCTTCTTGTCTAACTTCTTTCTTAGCTCATCTGGCACATGAGCATATGTGACACAACCAAAAACTTTTAAATGAGACACATAATGATTCATACATGTCCATGATTCTTAAGGAACCTTGTTCTTCACGCTCTTTGTTGTACATTGATTCAAGATGTATACAACATTTGTGACTGCTTCATCCCATTATTCATTTGGCAAATTCTTAGCTTCCATCATGTTGCACACCATCTCCATAATGGTTCTGTTTTTTCTTTCTGTGACACCATTCTGCTGAGGTGTATACCACACAATGAATTGCTTCTGTATGCCATGAGTTTTGAAAAAAATTAGAATTTCATTTGAAACATATTCACCACCTCTATCTGTCCTTAAGATTTTGATGCGGTGACCACTCTACTTCTGCTGAAAACAACTAAATGCATCAGATTTATGTTCCAGAAAATATACCCATTTTTTTCTTGAGTAGTCATCAATGAAATTAAGAAAATACTTGCAACCACCAATGGACGTTGTCTGCATTGGACCACAAATATCAGAGTGCACAATCTCAAGTGGTGTGCGTGCTCTGTATGACTTTCCAACTGGAAAAGTTTCTCTATGCTTCTTGCCAAAAATGTATCCTTCACAAATTCTATCTGGGTTGTCAATCAATGGAAATCATTTTACCATATTCTTTGTCTACAGTAGCTTCATCCCACCAAAATTTAGATGTCCAAATATGAAATGCCATAGCCAGGAATCATCCCGAACTTCTGTTTGAAATGCAGCCTGAAAATCGATGCTGTCATTTTTTTTCTTGTCGCAGTGAGCAACTTCTTCTTTACTTTCTTCCTTGAATGGATCTTCTGTATTGTTTGGAACTATATTCAATGGAAACAAGCGATTGCTTGTCAGTCACACTCTTTCTATCAGCTGGTTGCTTGGACGTATATCTTTAATCACATAGTGATTGTCTTCCATGTAGACTTTGTAACCTTTCTGTATCAGTTATCCAATACTCAAAAAATTATGTTTCAGACCTTCGACATGATAAACATTAGACATATACTTATTCTCCCCCTCTTTGGTTAAAATACTAATAGTACCTTTTCCCAAAACAGTAACTTGGACATTATTTCCAAGTGTAACATTAGTTTGAACTGACTTATCTAGATTGGAAAACAAATTTAAATTACCAGTCATATGATTGTTGCAGCATGAATCTAAATACCATATGTTACATGGAATTTCTTGGATGGTATTACATTCAATTGGGGATGTGCATGCCATCAACATTGCGCTCAATGAAATGTTGGTGTTCGTCGACCGATTCTGGCTTTGCTTTCCTTGGTCATATTGCTTCTTCCTGCATTCATATGTAGAATGACCAAATTTATTATAGTAATGGCATTGAATATTTGATTTATCAAACATGTGACCACTTGGCTGACTTGTGTTCTGATTCTATCATCTACGAGCAACATCTGCAGGACTACTGTCGCATCCTCCTCTTGAGAAGTTTTTTCCTTTGCCTCTGGAATTATTTCTCCCCGCGCCTCTTCCATGGCTTATAGATGACTGTGCTGCAAATGAAACTTCCAATGATGTTTGTGTTTTGTTGATCCTATGTTAATGATTGATGAGTGAATCTTGCAGCTCATCTATGGTAAATGTTGTCATGCCTATGTGTTCTTCCAAGGTCACAACCAAGGATTCAAATCTTGGGGGAAGACTCTTGAGAATTTTCTCAACCACCTTTTGGTCTGTTATGGTTTCTCAATGAGATTTCAGTTTATTTATCAAACCAACAACTCTGGTATAAAATGAGTCTGCTCACTCTGAATCTTTCATGGAAAGAGATTCAAAATCTCTTCTCATAATTTGTGGCTTTGAAGTCTTTACCTTGTCCAAACCTTGATAGGCTGTCCCCAATGTGTCCTATGCCTGATTTGTGGTAATTGGTGTTGCTACTCTTGGGAGTATGCTTTCATGTATGGCTTGATGTATGTAGAATAGAGCTTTTTCATATTTCTTCCTATGTTCTCTCGGGACATATTTTTCATGTGGTGAGAGATTATTATATGTCGCTTGATGTGCTAGTTCTGCATAACCATTTTAAACAATATCCCAAACATGTTAACCTTTGAACAAATCCTTCATTGTGAGAGACCAATATTCATAATTCTTTCCTGTCAAAATTGGAGTTTGTAAACTCGACATATTTGACCCCGAAGTAGAAGCCATTTTAATTTTTAATTTTTAACTTTCCTTAGAAACTTACTTTTTCCCTTTTATGACAATATTTCTTTCCTAAACTAGCTCTGATACCAGATCCTAGGAAAAACGTCGCCTGCAACAATTAACCTGAGTTACCGCACATAGCACAACGTTTGTTTTCCACTTTTCACTTTTTCCAAATCTTGCGACTGAATTTACTTGCAACGGAATTTATTGCACGACAAAATTAATACGCGATGGAATTACTATGCTGCGACACAGTTACTAGCATGGAGTAAGTGCGCATAATTTTCACCTCGACATACTTTTACTTTGGCTTCGATCGACTTTTACTGCGACATGAATTAGGTTGTGACCAAGTTTTCACAACTTTATATTTCCTAGTCTAAGGACTTAGGAATATGAAAAACACTTTTCACTGTGATAACCTAGGATTAACTGCGTGACACAACTATATTGCGACTCACACACAATATAGTATAAGAAAATAATAAACAAGATTTTTGTTGAACCTTTGCACGTAAAACTATAAATTTTACACAATGAAATAATTATGGATTCTTCAAGTGTCTTTTACTCACAGTAAATGTAAACAACATTCACTCAGGTAAATATGGAGAAGATATGAAGCTAACTAAAAACTTGCATTAAACCATAAACTTAAGGATCTATATTTCTTGTGATGACATAACAAAACTTAAGCCATAAATAGAAACTTAGTAAAAATACAGAAGCTTGAGCTTCAAACTATTCAGTGCATTTTTCTTCTTCTTCTTCTCTGCACTTCTCTTCTCTGTTCTATTCTACTTGTCTATTCTATTTTCAGATTTATAATTTCCTTCTTCATATAGAAATTTTTTTTCGACTAAACGACTTAACATTAAAGACTGTAATTACTCTCTACCTAGAAACTTAGCTTCAACAACTAAATTCTATTGTCTTATATATGAGACATCTGAACTTTTTTTATCCTGTCAGACTCTCTAACACTTTCTGACCTGCTACAGACCCTAACAGAGTCGGCTGATGTGATTATGGATCAGTAAATAATTAATATTTCCAACAATTTTGCGTCGTTGATTAAACCAGATATCACATGACTTATTTGTCACCTAACCTACACCATTTTGTGTCATTGATTAAACCAACTATCACATTTTGTGTCATTGATTAAACTAGCTATCACATTCTGTGTCATTGATTAAACTATCTATCATAGAAAAGGTATCCTCGTCACATAACTTAGTTGTCACCTACCCATACCATTTTAGTTATTTGGATGCATAAAAAACATAGAATTTTAGAATGTTGAAAATTTAATTCAATTTAGAGAATGATTAATAATTGCATGCATTTAATTTTAACTTTTTCTAAGTTGAAGTTTCTCAAAGTAACATAAATCTGGTCTACTAAATATTAGGTAGAAAACATGCAGGTATGTGTTTCATCGTGGTTTTTGGTGACAAATATCCACAACAAACTCATGAAAGAGGATCCTCTATGGACTCCATATATGAGGATTCAAAAAGATATCTGGTTTGACATAGAAGCACTCAAACCAAATGAATTAATAGATCCGATTGTGGGAGGCATCATTATTATGAGAAGTTTGAGGATTCCATGATGGATTCAAGCAAGCTTGAGTCCACAATGTATATCAATGCTCTTGACTAGTAGCTAAGCTCCACAACATTATCAAGGAACCATGGATTTAAATTCAAAAACTTATGCTAATAATTAATTGTACTAAGTTTGCATTATCATAGGACTAAGCTAATATGAGTTAATGGAAGTATATGATTTTTGTTAATATTGGGATCTTTGATTATTTTGGTCATTTCAGCATTTGGGTGTATTTTTTTTAAAACATAGTATATCAAAGTCTTGTGAGATCCTTTGTGTTTTGATGATAATTTGTTTATTTATGAGTGTACAATGATTGTGCTATGGAAGTTATTGAGATCTTATTATGTTCGGATACATTTCATTTATTTATTAATATAGATAGTTAGTCACCAATTGCCATATAGATATTTAGTCACCAATTGCGTTTGGAAAATAAAGGAAAAATTAACTAAAACAAGAACATTGAAAAACATTTCAATGTTGGTTAGAATTAATCTATATAAAGATATTAAAATTAAATAGCACATAAGCCTAGTTTATTATACTGTAACCTTTTTTATTAAATAAAAATTAAGAGAGTTGATCCCAAGTTCAAAGTATAAGTAAAGAATAACTAAAACCTTGGATGTGGGCTAGACATGATGAACATCCTTAAATAAAAAAAACAATAATAATGTTTCTTCATATATCCACAACAAACTCATGAAAGAGGATCCTCTATGGACTCCATATATGAGGATTCAAAAAGATATCTGGTTTGACATAGAAGCACTCAAACCAAATGAATTAATAGATCCCATTGTGGGAGGCATCATTATTATGAGAAGTTTGAGGATTCCATGATGGATTCAAGCAAGCTTGAGTCCACAACGTATATCAATGCTCTTGACTAGTAGCTAAGCTCCACAACATTATCATGGAACCATGGATTTAAATTCAAAAACTTATGCTAATAATTAATTGTACTAAGTTTGCATTATCATAGGACTAAGCTAATATGAGTTAATGGAAGTATATGATTTTTGTTAATATTGGGATCTTTGATTATTTTGGTCATTTCAGCATTTGGGTGTATTTATTTTAAAACATAGTATATCAAAGTCTTGTGAGATCCTTTGTGTTTTGATGAGAATTTATTTATTTATGAGCGTACAATGATTGTGCTATGGAAGTTATTGAGATCTTATTATGTTTGGATACATTTCATTTATTTATTAATATAGATATTTAGTCACCAATTGCGTTTGGAAAATAAAGGAAAAAATAACTAAAACAAGAACATGAAAAACATTTAAATGTTGGTTAGAATTAATCTATATAAAGATATTAAAATTAAATAGCACATAAGCATAGTTTATTATAATGTAACCTTTTTTATTAAATAAAAATTAAGAGAGTTGATCCCAAGTTCAAAGTATAAGTAGAGAATAACTAAAACCTTGGATGTGGGCTAGACATGATGAACATCCTTAAATAAAAAATAATAATAATGTTTCTTCATATTTGGGGATCTTTAAATTTTAAAGGATAATATATTTATTTGTTATCCATTAAAATTCCATATCCTTAATCCAATTGTCCATATGTTAATTTACGATGTTTTGTGATTTTAATTTAGGTAGATAAAAATCAATAAGAGAAAAACATGACTTCCAAAATTAATGTTTGGGTATCATAGTGATTTTAGTTTAATGATTATAGGTCTATTTCAAAATGTTGATCAAGTATCATATAGAATTATGATGTGTTTAGCAAGTAGAGTTGATTAATATTTTTGAAATGTAAAAATTAATGTTAAAACAATTATGTACACAAAGACCACTATTAGATAAATCATTAAAATCTAGAAGTATAATCCAAAGCAAAATATGTCAAATTTTTATTTACCTAAATTTTATCCTTTTCCATATTTAATTCTTAATTTTACTAAAAAAAACTAAGGTTGATATAAAAGTCCTATTATAACAAATTTATATTAATATTTTATTTCAAATTCTTTTATACTAATATTTTTATTTGAAATACATTTAAAAAAAAAACTTTTCAATACCATTTTCTAAATATAAGTAAACAATTACTTTTACAAGTCACATTACATTTAGTAATTTTTATCTAAAACAAAACATAATATGATATTACAATTTATTATCTTGATCTATTTTTAAAAATGTAAAGTACATCTTAAAAATATAAAGTTAATAAACTACATTTCCAACCAAGTGCAAACTCAAAGTAATCTAAAAATGGCTATTTTTTTATTTTATATAAATTAGTACGTCCTAAAAATATAAAGTTAATAAAGTGCATTTCCAGCCAAGTGCAAACTCAAAGTAATCTAAAAATGGCTATGTATAGGGCACATGTTTGAAGTTCATCATGGAAATTTACAAACTAAAGGAACGAGATATTCCATAAACATCTTAATCCACCTTCATGTCGAGTTGAGTATTGAGGAGATGGAGCATGGAAAGTGTAGATATTGTCTTCCCAATTCCTATTGGTGCACCTAAAGGAACATTCTTGTCTCTATGGTATAGAATATGAAATGTATGAAAATCAAGTCTTGGCCTCTTAGGGTTTCATTAGTTAAGTCTTATTAAAGAAAGAATTCAATAAAATTGTCAGCGTCACTTAACATAAAATTGTATAGATAATTGCATTTCTATTTTATATTGTAATGTGTAATATTGCGAAAGTGAAATATGATTTGATTTTGAATTGGGTTTAAGTGTGAAAATTTTTATAATCCTTCATAAATACTATTGCCAAGAGCTATCACAAGAAGTGGCCTCAAATCAAGAAGTTTGATATGTGAAGTATGTAATTGAAGAAACAAATGAACAAGTTTGAAAATACACAAAATTAATATTTTTATTTTATTTTATTTAAGAATAGGACCACATTCCATATTTACTAAAATATACTCAAATTACAACACCTAAAATACTAAATTAGAATTTACTAAGATGGATTTGTATAAATGATTGTATTTGACCAGGTCTTGAAGATGGATTTGTATATATAATTTTGTATTTGACTAGGTACTGAAGAAAGTATAGAATTTAATTAAGATGAATTTGTATAGATGATCCATAATATGAAATTTCAAAAAAATTACACAGAAATATGGAAAACAAGCTTGTGGTAAATGAGATGTTCAAAGGACATAGTATGCAAAAGTTCTCCATGCAACCAACTGTCTAAAATAGCCTATAGTATTGAGGAGGACAAGGTTCAAATATAGGTATTGTAAATGTAAGCTTATGTGGACCTGATCTTACCATTCTTTCTGTCAATGTGGACAATTCTGAAAGATAGATATGCTCATTTTCAGAATCCTAAAGCATTGTTTGCACTATTCAAGTGCAAGATGCAAGTTCAACTTGCAGTTGAATATTTTATCTCAAAAGACGAATAATTACCTTTGGTTATTGTATCTAGGCCACACAACAAGCTATCCATTAATGAAATTTATTTCCCCAACCAATAAAAGGAAACAATGAGACTGTATGGCCTCAAGGCATGTTCTTAGCTATGTGCAGGATGACAGGATGGTGCATATAGCTCATCTCAGTACAACAATTTACCTTCTTGTGCAACAATGAATGAATTTGTGCGAACATGTGGCATGTGTATTTTTCCCTGCAAATAAAAATGTAACAACAATTGTTCTCATGCTACTCAAGCATTTACATCATTGTGGAGTAGAATATGCAACAAATACAGGATATGAATTCTCATGGATAGAGCTAAATTTAACCAAATAGAACCACGACTTGCTCCAATCCCCAATTTTAAAATTATAATATTTTGAAAATTACTACTCTTGTTTCATCCTGAAATATAAGTGAATTTAATGCCGATACTAATCCTTAGCAGCAGTATTTTTCTCACATATCTTGGTTGGCATGATTTAGAAAATCTTTGTGTCCTTTCGTAATTGAAGAGGCTTCACTTATAGACTGCACCAATTAACTTGTTCACACATTTACAACTAGAAGAAAATTCTAACCAATTGTGTCTAGTGTTCGCTTTGATCCTCCAATGATAAATGAAGTGCTCCTTGAATCAAAACTATGCATAGGTTTATAGAATGTACTCAAAACGTAATAAATTATATCAAAAATTGTTTCAAATATCAAATGAATTTGTTGGGTTGTTACTATCCATTTGTACGATGCTTGTTTGTTGAATTTTTTGGATGGAAATCAATTGCGCAAGTCTAAGAATCTCACCAACTTGGCATCATGTGTGATGGCCCAAATCTCTTATTTCTATATGTGGTAGATTCACACACAACAATGATGCTTAGTTGTTTCAATTCCAAAGATGGAGGTCTCGGTAAAAATGGTGGTTGCTGCAATTAACTTGAGTTATCACACAACACAAACTTTTTGTTTTCCATTTTAACTTTTGATGAAAGTTTTGGCACTCAAAATACCTACCACAGAATTACTATGACATGACTTTTCACCCGACTCACTTTTACCTTGAAAGACTTACTTGGCTTCTATTGGATTTTAGTGTGACATGAATTAGTTTGTGACCACCTCATGTGTGACCAACTTTATATTTCCTAGTGTAAAGACTTAGGAATATGAAAAAACACTTTTCATCGGTGGTTACTTGGGATTAAGTGCGACACAACTATATTTCAACTCACTCACAATATTATATAATCAAATATTAAATAAGTTTTGTGTAAAACTGGAACTTTTACGGGGTGAAATGAATATGGATTCTTTGTGTCTTTCACTTACAGTAAATGTAAACAACATTCACTCAGTAAATGTAAACAACATTGACTCAGGTAAATATGGAGAAGTTGTGCAGCTAAATAAAACTTGCATTAAACCAGAAACTATGGATTTATATTTCTTTTGATGACATAACAAAGAACTTATAGCCATAAATACAAATTTTGAAATTACAAGGACTTTTCACCTTTTACAGACCTTCGACTCTCAACACTTTCACAAAACACATAAGCTTGAGATTCAAACTCTTCACAAGGTTTTTCTTCTTCTTCTCTGCACTTCTCTTCTCTGTCTATCTCTCTGTCTGTTCTACTCAGTGCATTCTCTATTTTTTACGATTTAGAATCTTCTTCTTCATATAGAAAACTTCTACCAACTAAAATTTCTTCTCTCTGAAGATACCGACTTAACATTAAAGATAGTAATATATATCTACCTAAAAACTTAGCTTCAACAATTAAATTCTAGTGGCTTATATACGAGAGACATGAACTCTTCATCGTGTCAGAATGCTTGACATAGAATGTGTTGCTAGAGAATCCGACAAAGTCAAGTGATGTGCTATTTGGATCAGTGAGTAATTGATATTTCCAACACTCCCCCTTAATTATGAGTAGATCGGAATTTTAAAACAAAATATTACAAAATATTTTAGAGCTGAAACTTGCCCTATTCATGACAGAGTTCATTGTGCAGAACATGTAATTCCTAAATAAATTCAGAGATACTAGAATGTATCCCTAGCCAATGGTTTTGTAAATATGTCTACAAGTTGATCTTCAGACTTCCAAAATTCTAAACAAATTTATTTGTTGTTCACCAATTCAATTATAAAAAGATACCTTGTGTCAATGTGTTTGGTTTTCTTGTGAAACACATGATTCTTTGACAAGGAAATCGTTGAATTGTTTTCACATAAAATGGTTGTTGGTTCTTACTCATTCTACAACATGTCTTTTAACATTCTTCTCATCCAAACATCTTGGCATGCAATGCCTGTAGCTGACACATACTTTGCTTCTACTGAAGATAGAGTTACTATGGGTTGTTTCTTCGAAGCCCACGACACAACACATGTACCAAAATGAAATGTCTACCTAGATGTGTTTTTCCTCTCATCTGTGTTGCCTCAATTGTCACTATCAGTGTATTCAATGAGTTTAAAATTTTTTGAGGTTGAGTACATTATGCCAAGATCTTTTGTGCCACTTACATACCTTAGGATTCTTTTACTTGCTTTCCAATGAGAGTCTTTTGGTGACTCCATAAATCTTGAGATCAAAATTACTACATACATGATGTCTTGTCTCATTGATGTTAAATACATAAGGCTTCCAACAAGGATTTTAAACAACGTGGGATCTATAGTTGATCCATCATCATCTTTGCTCAATTTTAATCATGTTATTAGTTTTGTTGGGGATGAATTGCAATTAGAGATATTGAATCTTTTTAAAACTGTACTTTCATACTTGGATTGTGATATCAAAATACCACTTTCAAACCACTAGACTTCAATGCCCAGGAAAAATTTCATGAGCCTCAAATCAGTCATTTCAAATTCACTTTCTGTGACTGTTCTAAATTATTTTATGCCAAAATTACTAGTAAATATTATATCATCTTCATACAGGAAGACAATTAACATGTTACCTTGGTCATTAACTTTGGTGTACAACGTTGGATCACATTCACTTTTGTGAAATTCATTTTCAATGAGATAGGAATCAAGACTACTGTACCAAGCTCTTGGAGCTTGCTTCATACCATAGAGAACCTTTCTCAGCATGTAGACTTTGTGCCCTTGCCCTGGAACTTCGTAGCCTTGTGGTTTTTCTACATATACTTCTTCATCCAGATATCCATTTAAAAATGCTGATTTAATGTCCATTTGATAAACATGGCATTTTTTGTGTGTAGTGATGGCCAAAACTGTTCAGATTGTATCCATATGTGAAACCAGTGAAAAGGTTTCATCAAAATCTATGCCTGGTTGCTGGGTGAACCCTCTTGCTACCATTATTGCCTTGTGCTTCTGTACATTACCATCAACATCTTTCTTGGTCTTGTAAATCCATTTAACCATGATTACATCTTTATCTTTTGGTACATCAACTAGTGCCGATGTTTGGTTTTTCTCAATGCATTCTATTTCTTCATCCATGGCTTGTTCCCATGCTTCTTCATCAACAACTTCCTCAAATTCTAGTCGATCATCTATTTGAGAAAAAAATGCAAAGAGAGAGAAGGAATTCAACATATCAACTTCATATATTTCATGCAGACTTCTTGTCTTCACTGGATCTATTGATGTCGAACTACTTGATGGAGTTTGTTTTCCTCTTGGTGTACTTGTTGATGTAGCTTGAGCTGTGACTTGTGTTGATGTTCCTTGTGCTAAACCATGTTGCGGTGTCATGGGGGTCTGCGGTGCTGGGATCGGTTGACTTACATGTGGTATTTGAACCACTTCCTCCGTCATGTCATCATGCTCAACATTCAATACAATCTTGACATTCTTCTCGACGGTTCCATCCCATGATTCATTCTCAACAAATTAAACGTCGTGGATGATGATTAATTTCCTTGCGACAAGGTCATACAAGTTGTATGCTTTTGTGTCTTCATAGTAGCCAACAAAAATACATTTTTATCCCTTGTTGTCTAATTTCTTTCTCAACTCATTTGGAACATGAGCATATGCAACACAACCAAAAACATTTAAATGAGAAACACTATGACTCATGCATGTCCATGCTTCTTGAGGAACTTTGTTCTTCATGCTCTTTGTTGGACATCGGTTCATAATGTATATAGCAGTTGCGACTGCTTTAGCCCAATATTCATTTGGAAAATGCTTGGATGCCAACATGTTGCATGGCATCTCCATAATGGTTCTGTTCTTTTTCTCTACGACACTATTCTGCTGAGGTGTACACCGCATAGTGAATTTATTTTGTATGCCATGCGTTTTGAAAAAATTCAGAAATTCATTTGAAACATATTCATCGCCTCTATCCATCCTTAGGATTTTTATGCGGTGACCACTCTGGTTCTCCATGAGTGCTTTGAACTGTTGAAAACAACTAAATGCATCATATTTATGTTTCTAAAAATATACCCATGTTCTTCTTGAGTAATCATCAATAAAAGTTAGAAAACAATTGCAGCCACCAATGGATGATATCTGCATTGGGCCAAAACTATCAGAGTGCAGAATCTCAAGTGG
Source organism: Pseudotsuga menziesii (assembly GCA_001517045.1). Classification (NCBI taxonomy): domain Eukaryota; kingdom Viridiplantae; phylum Streptophyta; class Pinopsida; order Pinales; family Pinaceae; genus Pseudotsuga; species Pseudotsuga menziesii. Next base: position 34,538 of record LPNX011022930.1, on the reverse strand, counting down.
TGTGCATGCTCTGTATGAATTTCCAACTGGAAAAGTCTCTCTATGTTTCTTGCCAAAAATGCAGCCTTCAAAAAATCTACTTGGTTTGTCTATCAATGGAAATCGTTTTACCATGTTTTTTGTATGCAATAACTTCATCCCACCAAAATTCAAATGTCCAAATCTGAAATGCCATAACCAAGAATCATCTTGAACTTCTATTTGAAATGTTGCTTGCATTTCAGCGCTGCCATTTTTTTTCTTGTCGCAATATATGACTTCTTCTTTGCTTTCTATCTTGAAAGAAACTCTAGTATTGTCTGGGACTATTCTGAATGGAAACAAGTGATTTCTTGTCATTGGCACTTTTTATATCAGCTGGTTTCTTAGACGTATGTCTTTGATCACACAGTGATTTTCCTCAATGTAAGCTCTGTACCCTTTCTGTATCAGTTTTCCAATACTCAAGAAATTATGTTTCAGACCTTCCATGTGACAGAAATCATGCATATACATATACTCCTCCTGTTTGGTTTGAATACTAAGAATACCTTTTCCCAAAACAATAACTCGGACATTATTTCCAAGTGTAACATCAGTTTCAACTGAATTATCTATACTGGAAAATAAATTTAAATTTCCAGTCATATGATTGCTATAGCTTGAATCAAAATACCATATGTCACGCATACTTTCTTGGATGGTATTTCATTAAATTGGGGATGCGCATGACATCAACATTGCGCTCGAGGAAGTGTTGGTGTTTTGTCGACTGGTTATGGTTTTTCCTTCCTTGATCATACTGATTCTTCCTGCATTCATATGCATAATGACCAAATTTATTACAATAATGACATTAAATCTTTTATTTATCAAACCTATGACCACTTGGCTAACTTGGGTTCTGATTCTGTGCTCTACCAGCAAAATATGTAGGATTGCTCCTGTGTCGTCATCTTGAGAATTTTCTTCCTCTACCTCTAAAACTATTTCTCTCCCTTCCTCTTCCATGTATTATCGATGACTGTGCTGCAAATGCACCTTCCAACGATGTATTTTTTCTGCTGATCTTGTGTTCATGATTGATGAGTGAGGCTTGCAGCTCATCAATGGTAGACACCCTCATGTCTTTGTTTTCTTCCAAGGTGTTGCTATTGCAACCACTACCCCAAATGTTTTAATGATATTAGGGCCCCTCCTCATAATTTTTATCTTTTAACCCTTTTTCAAGCTACTTTTTCTCCTCAAGGATCCTTTCCATGACTTAGTTTTATTTTTAAGGAGTCACAAAAGTTTTTTTTTTCCAAGATAGAACTCATTTTTTGCACCCGATGTGTTGGATGAACTCATTGAGTCTAGCCGACCCGTCAGAGAGAATCATCTTTACCATCTAATATGTTCCAGAACCAATTCTTGCAAAATATTTTGTTGAGTTTTCCAAGTACATCAGCAAAACCTAGGATTTGAAGCCGATGGGGTTTTGGAGAAACTCAAGGGGTTGAAGCTGATGGTATCAGAAAAGACTAAGCTTCTCAAGCTGACAGGTTTTTCAGTGAAACTCAAGTTTCTAAGCCAGTGCTATTGACGGATCTGACATTTCCTTTCTGACGCATTTGGTCGTAGATGTTTTGTCGAAATACTTTGTCGATTAGAGCTGAGAGATGGGGAATTAATGCAATAAGAAAGAAGTATCCTGAGACAGTTGGGTTACCACAAATAAAGAATGGACATATCTATGAGAAGAGAGTGGAAGGTTCAGACGTGAATGAAGGATGAGGACTAGGACTGGGACATGTCAAATATGTGAGGAGCTGAATCACCTTTGAGTATGGGATTTTCAAGTGAAGCATAGATTCATTGTGTAGACAATGGACATCATCAATCTTAAAGGCACACATGGGATAAATATTTATATGGAATGTAACAACAGGTTTTTTTGAATTAGATGTTGTGTGGAGACCACTCAGAAGGTAGATGGAAATTCAAACCAAAGAAGCGTTGTCGATGGATGGTTAATGTTGATGATTGCAAACAAGGAGGGGAAAGGGTGTTCATTTGTTTTCCCAATGAGGGAAAATAGGGAGAAGCTCCATGATGCTAATGGAACATGGTTTTACAAAGTAACAATTCAATTGGAATTCGACGAAGTTGAGCATGACCTCTAAGAGGAATTGGAGGCAGGTAAGCCAGTAGGTGAATTTGTTTCTTTAAAGGACTACATTCAAGATCCAAACACTACTCACTCTTTTTTGGATATGTATGGGAGGTCAGTATTTCTTTTTTGGATGGTCAAGGGGATTTTGGGCTGCCTCTTACTAGAGAAAGAGGAAAAAGGAAAAGGTGATGAGGTTCCAATGCACTTTTGGAAGGCTCCTCATGATGATACATGTTTGATGCATAAAAAAATTGATATAATCATGAATTGTTTGGGTATTCCTTTCCTGCCAAGCCCAAGTAGTGAGGGTGGTTCGTAGGCTCTATGTCGTATGTTGGCATCGGAGGGGCATCATCGAATTTCCAGGTTCCATGATGGATATCTCTATCTATTATTTGTTTCTTGTTTGGTCATGTTTTCTGGCTGAAATAATTATACGGGTCTGTTAGGATCTGTATCGGTTCTAAGAGTTATTTTGATCTTAAAGTATATTAGAAAGTTTTATATGGCATGAATAGGTATAGAAAAGTGTATTTGGATGAATTTTTTACAAACCATGTTTTATTCTATGGGGGTGTGGCAATTTTGGTTTTAGGGATTGTAATGGGGTTATGATATGTTTGGTTAGATGTTGAGGTTGGTAGGTTGGATATGATATGTTTGGTTTAGATTTTGAGGCTATTTTCTTCATTCGCTTTGGTTTTTCAAAGTTGTAACTGTTTTGGTTTGATTGTATCTTCCATGCATTTCAAGAAAAGACCAACGACTTGACTTGCTATTATGTTTCTCCAGCGACAAAAGTGTCTTTTTCTTCTGGGACTCCACTCCTCAGTCATGCTATTCATTTATTAACGATCATTTTTTTTTAATCTCACATTCTTCTGAAGGCATTTGTGCTGTGCTAGTTATCAATTCTTCAACTACATAATAGAGAGTCTAGTCCACCCCAAATCTCAAATAAAAATACCCATATAAAAAGACATTACATTATTATAAAACACTTATAAAAAACATTAGTTATTACAATTTAATTCATAATTCATAAAAAATATAAAAAATATAATTTTTCAAAGAAAAAAACCATAATAAAAGAAAATCTTCATAAATCAATTTTAGTTACCTACAATGTAATGATGGAAATATTTTAAAACATGAAAAGAGAGGAAATTAAATTTATTACACATCAGCTTGATCAAATAATTAAGACCTAAAGATTAAATTCATTATAAAACTATATGACCTATAAATAAAAATTAGTTTGTTCAAATAATTAAGAATTTAAAATTAAATTATATTACAAGTATCTCTCGCTCATAACTAGCT
>LPNX011022930.1:0-30943 GCA_001517045.1 Pseudotsuga menziesii | reverse complement strand
TAAAAGTGGACATCAAAGAGATATATACTCTAATTATGAAGGTAAACTATATTTTAGGAGGATATGATCCAAAAATATTGTGATAAGTGCATCGTGAATAAATCATCAAAAGAGTGCACATTTTTCTAAATATATTTGGAAGATATAGGTTGAAGCTCACAGAAAAGATTTAGACATGAGTTGAGCAGATATGAAAGATTTAATCAATCTTGATTATTAAAAGTTTGATGTTAAAATAAATCTATATCAATATTATAATAATAATTTAAAATAACAATATTAAATATAAAATATATTATTTATTAAAATTTTAAAATTATTTTTTATTTTCATGATAAATTAAGTAATAATTTAAAATTTAATTTATAAACATTAAACAAAGTTTTTTTTTTTATTTCATAATATAAATCATATTATGCTTTCTTTTGGATAAGCATTACTATATGCTATGTGACTTGTACAAGTTATTTTTTATAAATATTTATAAATATATTTATTGGAAAATATTTACTTATATTTATAAAATAATTTTGAAAAAATTGTTTTTTTTCTAATTATAATAATAAATTTCAAATAAAATATTACTAGCAAATTCCTCAAAAGGTGCAATAAAAGGCCGATTTTTTTTTGAATATATATATATATATATATATTGAATTGAAGAGCAATTCTCTCATCCTAGAATAAGTGCACAATGGACAAACCAACCTAAGAAAAACACTTCTATGTTGAAAAACAATATTTCTTGATGTTTGAATATACATGATTATCATACTTTCTTGATGAGAAAACAAGATGTAATTAATCTGATTTCATTTGATTCACCTCATGTTTGAGAGAAGTAGGGAAAGCAAAGGTCAACTTTGAATGAATCCTTGTATTCTATTGAGGGATTACCATGACACATTGATTAAAGCCTCTCTGCAATGGTTGTCCCTTGCTTTCCATGTTATGATATGAACCTCTAGTTTCTAATTTAATCTTAAGCTTCTTCAGCTACCACAACATTGTAGAGTTGAATGATCTAGGAGTTACAATCTTAAAGGAACAAATATTGTAATAGGTAGATTTTATAAATACCAGGGGATGGAATCTTTGACTAGTTCAACTCATCCTCTACCTTCTTAATGCAGGCATGACTGACTTTCGGTTTTGTTGTATAGACATCCCTTAACTCTCCTTCAACACCTTCCAAACTACAGTAATGAAGTACCATCCCTATTGTAAGGTTTCTTTTCTTGTAAGGTTCTTTCGAGGATATAATGTAGCTACATATTTTCTTCTAATTTCCATAGATAAATCTACTTGTATACCAATATGGTTTTGCCTTAAATTATCTGAATTTTTTTGTGATTGGTAAATAATAATTTTAGATACAATTCCATCTTTGAATTCATCAATTTGTGTGATTCTACAATGTGCATTATACAACGTGACAATTACTAAATGTGTTTATTCCTCAATGCAATGTTATAAACTCAAACAATTTCTAGGAAATTTTATTCTTGGAATTATTAAATTAAGTTGTTGCATTCTCATCCGTTAATTTATAAAAGCCCTCTAATGATCTTAAAACAAAATACATTATCTTGGAGACATTTGACAATAGATTTATTGTTGTTATGAATTGCTATATGTTTAGTTTCAATTTCAAAGTTTAGTTGTGCAAACTATTCAGAATTGTTGTTGCGAATTAAGTTTTCTCTAGCAATTACAACGGGAACAACTCATTAACATGGAAAAAAGATACACACATCCCTCAGCATGGATTCATGTGGAACAATCCTCTATTTTTATTTTTCCTTTGTATCAACAATCGTAATAAATTCTTGGAGTGAAAACAAAGTTGGAATTCAAATAAATAATGTACAACATGATTTGCTATCGCTTAATAGATAATATAGGTAAAAATCGACAAGGTGTAGGGTGAAAACATGAAGTTGAGAAACACTTTTGCTTGTTTTTTGACAAAATAAACTGCAAATTTTATGTTTTTCAACTTCAACCTCTTCAAACTGATATCTCCCTTAGGAATTTCACCTTGAAGTAAACACACACATTTTAGAGAATTGAATAAGCTACGTACTCATATTTAAAAAAAATATCGACATATAGTGGGGAAAATTTGGTGCCCACCGATGACATATACATAAAATTTTAAGTAAGAATAATGAGTGACCTGTGTGCACCACATTTTTTTAAAGATATTTATTCATTTTAGGGAAATGCAATTTATACTCATAATCTACAGAAATTGAACTTGTGCATGGATTATATTTTGAGGTTTTCCGGACTTGAGAACTATTTTTTATTATTTACTAAAACATCTTAAGTTCAGAAAATGGTACATTATCGACACACGTTGGTGAGCTTCAATTTTGTTTTTAGTGTGACTCTTATTGGAAAAACTAAAAGTACCCTTTTGAATAGGACAAGGAAATTATGATCTCTATGAAGATTTCAATTTTTTTGGTGTTGTCTTTGTTATGATATTGAATTTTCATTTTGGGTGATTTTCAGAGTAATAAAATTGTTAAGGGATAAGGTTTACAAAAACATGATTAATAAATAGAAATTCAAATTGAAATGAAACAATTATTATATCATTGGAAACTAGATTTATAGATGAATCCATTTCTACCAAGTTGGACAAATAATATTTAAAATTTGTAGGGGTTTGGGATTGCTGAAGTTGTAGGTTCCAGAAAGATGCCAAATATTTTCGCAGGTTTTGTTGACCATTAACTCTCATCCAAAAAAATATTTTCCAATTGACCTATTGTACAATTCATCTTGCACATGATATCCTCCTTTTACAATGAAGGAAAATATTTGGACATGAGACTGCCATTGTTGTGGTTAATACTATCTTGCATACCTTTGTTCTTGAGAAAAGGTCAATATGGCTATATGGCCCTCATCATTTGATTTCTAAGAAAAAGGTTGAGTTAAAGTCTTCAACATATATGCAACATATTAATCCTATAGAAGAAATGATGGAAAACAAAGACCCTCATGAAGAGGTGCAAAATTTGATGCATATGCAGGATATCATAAATGAAAGGATAAATATTCAAAGTTGCCTACTTATAAATTCATTCCCTTTGGATTTTTGGAGATTGAGGACAATACTTATGAATTCATTGCATAAAAATCATTGAAAATGGGAGAACCAATTACAGGTACATAGGTTAGATGAGTTTAGAAACAAAGATTAATGGTGTCTCAACCATCACATCAAGATAAAGGGGCCCTAACATTAGAGGAAATTTCAACTCAAAATGGGCCTTTCAACCATAATTTGAAAATTCCATGTCATCATGTGTTAAAAAATATAATTGTTTCAAATTTAAAATACCATATAGCTCTTAAACAATTTTTTAATATAAATTTGGGGATAGGTATCATAAAAAAAACTATTGTTTTTGTTCATATTTTCGACATATCTCCCTGTGTTTTTACTCAAATTTTGATCAGGAGAGATTGTTGGATGTGTAATTTAATTCCGCATCCAACAAGCTCTCCCAATCAAAATTTGAGTAAAATCACAGGCATATATGTCTAAAATAAGAAAAAAATAGTGGTTTTTTTTCTTTCCTTCCTCCAAAATTAATAAATATTAATTTTTTAACTATTCTTTTATTATTTTAACTATTCTTTTATTATTTTCCTTAGGAGGCCCATTTTGAGCTGAAATTCCCTCTAATGAGATGTCCCTATCCATATATCAAAGTGATTAATGCGAAAAAGTAATGCTGTTGAAGAATCAGGTGAGCTAGAAGATTGTTCAAATGAGCTAGAACATGGTTCATAGATCATCTCGTTCTCTCAAAATGAGATAGAAGAAGAGATTAAAGGTTTATATGTGACATCTTTCTGCAAGAATTGGAGCCCTCAAGCACTCGGGATCAATTCATCAAAGTAACTCCATCTATTGTTCCTATGTCTCAAGAATTTGTTAGAATGGAGGTCATAAAACACTTGAAGTCTTATTAACATTTGTAAGAATTGTTAAATGAAGGGATTATCTTAAGGTTTATCACCTCGATGAATCGTGAGAAAAACAAATTTAATCTATTATTGCTTCAATCAGATCAATCCTCAAGAAATAATGGATATGAGATAACTATTGTGTAAGTGGATTTCAATCAAATAAATGCAGTAGACATGATTTGTCACATACCCCAATTTTGTAAAATAATGTTAATTATTTTAATTTGATTTCCTAAGACATTATGTTAAATTTAATGCTAAGTAGGAACTGATGAATCAGCAGAGTCAAAAGAAGTGGAATGTAATTCTGAATATTTTATTATTAATAAATAAAAAGTGGAGACAACAGCTTGGGAGAGTTGTTAATAAGAGTGTTACTTGTCAAACTAGTGGAAGGAACTAGGTGGATAGCAAAAGACAAGTGGCAGCATCCTCAAACACTTCCTAGGTTGCAGGTGGCAACTTCCCTATATTTGGGGTCATGATCCCCCAAGAAAGTGGGATCAGAGCAGGTGGCTCAATAAATGACAACTAACCCAAAAAGACCTAGGCAATCTTTCAAAAGTACCCAATGTAGAGAGTTGAGGCTGCTCAGATATTTTCCAGGAGAAGAATAATTAAGGAGGAATGCACTTCAAGGAATTCACTGGAAAAACAGAAAAAACTATAAAGAAGATGTGCTGAGAGAGAAACTACAGTAACTTGGTCTGATACAGCTTGCTAGCTGGGAGGAATTTACTGACAAGTTCAGGACTAGTATTGAGTCTCAGGACTAGTACTTTATCATTCCTGCACCTAGTTCTAGCCAGGGAGACCAGAGAAAGCTTGAGGGTCTTGAGGAGTCACTGTTTGAGCACTCTCCAGGAGTTGGTAGGGAGGAACAACCTCCCATTGTTGTCGTCGTCGAAGCTCTAAGAACGAGTTCTATTATTATTTAATTCCTGTATTATTATCTGTGTATGATCGAATGACATATTTGTAGTTATGATGAAGAAATTTAGAGGATAGGATAACTCAGTTTGTTTAGTAATGAATTTATGCTTAATGAGAATCAAACCCCACCTCTGTTTTTCCTCATCTTGAGTGATCCAGATCGTACTCCAGCACAGGTGGTGAAATTACATAAATGAAGTTAGTATGATGCAAATGCATATTAATATGTTAGCATGAATATTATATTGTTTTTTTTTTTATCTATTATCAGAAGAAATATCATTTTTTTTTACTAAGAGTAGTATGTGTTAGTAGATAAAACTGTTATGTATATAGTATTTACCTTCAGTAATCCTATTATTATTTTTAAACCAAAGAGAAGGATATAATAGCTACACTAAAGTAGGATTAGACTAAATAAACATGCTTTTTAAACTTTACAGTTTATTTCTTCCAGTTTAGGGTAATTTAACTACTATAGGTATAGCAACAACAAAACCGAAAGTAAGAATAGTTAAACATTGATTTAATTATACCGTTAAACCAAGATGTTCTTAGATTTTATTTATGATTGGTAATGGAATCAATTCGTTTTGTTTTTATTATAATTAGCCAGCTAGAGCATAAGCATAATCTGCAGTTACTAATCTATCCTTCACAAAAGGTTAAATAAACAGAGAACATAGTTAGGTGTTATTCTTTTATTTTATAAATACTAGTATTTAATATAAACAGGATAACATAGAATACAGGAAGTATTTCTATAAATTATTCAGTGGAGAGAGTACTAGAATACAACAATAAAAATACTATCTCTTTATATAGCTATAAATAAACTGAATATATAGATAATGTGTACAACTGTAAAACAGTATTTGTTGTAAGTAAAACAACACGCATTTCTCAATATGAATATATATTAATTAAATATAAATTATATACCTTAAAGGGGGTAATCTATTAGTTACAGAGATACACCATAAGAACATTAATTACTTATATTCAAAAGGCTAACAAGTATAAAACCATTTTTATAACTTATTTAAAATAGCGTAATTAAATACTATAAAAACAATATGCAGAAACCCTAGTAAGTAAAATGTAAATAATATTACAGGGTAAGAATCAATTGCATTAATGCATAGAAAATAAACCAATAGAATAATATCAGGCTCGATTTACCGAGCTCAACCAATCTTTACACATTGTAAATAACAATCAAACCATTTACAATAGAGCAACATTAATTAAATATAATTTTAAAGAAGCTGTAAATATTTTACTTATACTATCGAGTTAGGGTAAAACCCTACGAGTATCAAAATATACAATAGAGACATTAAACAAAAAGATTCTAACTCTTTAATGCCTCTCGGCCTTAAACAAAGTCTGCAAAGTGAGGCTTTTACAGCCTTTCCATCATTTACATTTATATATACACAGTAACAGGAAAAAAAAAACAACTTATACAGTCACAGCCTAAGCCGGAGGCCCACATCAAGCGGAGGGTTTAACTTCAACAACAAACAGTGAACCGGTTAACCAAATAAACCAAAACCACAAGGGTTTTCTAGGCCACGGTGGCCGACTGATAAAGGAACCATAAGGGACCAATCAAGGAGGAAGTGCCATGGATAACCCAGGGCTTACTCGTGAACCAAAAAGCAGGTGCCTCAGCTTCATACCAAACCACGTAGAGGGAGATAGGCCAACACCTGCGAACAAGGAGAATGAAAATGTTAAAAACTTGTTACAAAATAAATAACTGTTTATTGAAAATAAACTGCAATGATAAAGATTTTTTGAAATAAAGAATTCTTACCTAGATTTTTACCGAAGCGCGACCACCCACAAGCAGTAAAGCGACCACCAGCGCGAGAAGAAGGAAACCCTTCATCTGCTGCAAAAGAGAAGGAGTTTGCTATCACCTTAAACAACCAACAGTGACTGAGTATAGAAGAAGCTAGCACAGTAAGCAATTGCACTTGGGTCATCGCTTTACATCTAGCCAAAAGAAAACTATTTTACGGTGAAACCCTACGCCCAACAATTATGAAACGCAAGGCCACTACTCTCAGTACCAGGCCAAGGAGGAAGAAAATCCCCGTTGTAGTCGAAAGGTTCGGAATGTTTCTAGCTACGAAGGAGAAACCCTGGAGGAAGTTTCACAAACCTAAACCCAAGTAATAAACAGTTTCATGACAGCACTTCTCTGTCAAGATTTCGGGGTAATCTCACTAATAGAAACAGCAAGAAGGGAGACTAACGACAATCAAGGTAAGCGACAATGCAGACATGAGCACAGTTGTAGAGCAGTGGGAGACTGAAAATCACATTGAAACAATGAGCTTAGGGTTCGAAAGTGAGATTCCTTTATTCACGGATCACTTGGCTGTAGTGATGCCACGTACTTCATCCAAATTTTTGCATGCAATGGGTACAGTTACATAGTCCTCGCGAGCTTTGACAAACCAAGAGTATCATTTCCGATTATTCGCAAATCGAAGGTTCCAACGTAATTATCTTCCCCTTTGTCAACCTAGCATGCAAGATACATGGGAATTACAAATCATTACTTTAAAAACTTGCCTTAGGAATCATCAAAATCGTGGGGAAGTATTACGACCCTTGCTTTATAAATTATGGTGTTCATATAACTTAAAAATCAAGTTTAACCCTATGTTCATCATGGTGTGGTCCTTTTTATGACCTTTCTCTCTATGCGATGTAAACAATACTTACCCTAGCTCATAAAAGCAAATAAAGGAGGCATTTTATAAAGCTTATAGAACTTTAAAACAAGGTTAAACTATAAACTGATCGTGAACATGGTTTATTCTTTGCCTTCTTGTTTTCACACTTTGCACCTTCTTTATGCAATATAAAGTAATAGCTCAACCAATAACTATAATTCTAATCTGAATGTATACTATAGAATGTTATAAAGGAAGTTATAGAATCATTCTATCATAAATACCCTTTTGTTAAAGTTAATCTCAATTGCTTGATTATATAATTATTAAACTAATAAAGTTTGTAATTTAATATAGTAAGTCTTAAAATGATAAAGAAGCTTGGAATCTAACTATTAACGATATATTGGCCTTAAAATAGATAATAGTTCCCAAGCAAGTTATGTGCAGAAAAATTCAAATCATTAAACACTAATGTAAACCCTTTAAAGGCAGCTTGTAATAAAGTGGTAAACCCCTTAAAAAATTCAAAGCTTGGAAGTGAGAACAGAAGTACATAAACTTTGTATCAAGGTACATTATGTTCTTATCACAAATAGTAACCAATACCATTGTGACATAAATGGTACTTTTACATGATTTAAATTAGACCCTTGACTTAATAACTCTGCCATTCTTAAAACTGCTCGTAAAGAAAGATTTAAGGCATTTTTGCAGTTGACAACTTTAATAGACATCAAATAGTTCAGTAAGCATTAAGGACTATAATTTTACATCTACTAGAAAGAAGACAGTTACAACCAGTACTGATAGAACTGAATCACTTTCCTTAGAGTCTAAGGAAAAAAAAAACGACAGTTTAATGATTTTACCTTAATAAGCTTTGGAAATTGTTTAGCATTAATATTCTTTACTGAGTTATTTTGTGCGACGAACTTATAATTGAATGCTTTAGAATTTTGACAAGCAGCACCTGAAATTATTACCTGTAAGTCTGTAAGAGCAGGAAAACTTTCTGCATTAGCTCAAAAGTTAAGTAAACCCAAAAAAAATTCATGACAGTTCCACCTTGTGGTCGCAAAGAAAAAAACATGTCAGTAAACTGAAAAAGAAATAGTTCTATAAGATAAACATAATCAAATCAATAATTCAGATAATGAATTCATTAACATTTAACTAATTAAATAATTAGTTGACTGCATTTATGAAATTTATCTGTATTTTGAAAATTTTAAATTTTTCGAAAAATTTGGGGTTTTGACATGTGGTATCAGAGCATAAGGTTCAAACACTAGTACTTGACGCAACCCAACTAGCTTTCATAGAACAATAAATTAAAATAAGATGCTAACATATATTTTGTTTTATGTTAAGAACAGAAAGTTTTCTTTTTCTAAAGTTAACAGGAAAGTATGGAAAAACTAGGAGAGTATGCACAGGAGGAGTCTCTAGACACAGAAACAAGACAATTGCCAGAGAACCTATGTTACAAGAGGTGACTGCCAACTCTTCATAACTGTTGCATACTGTAAAATATTTGAAGACTGAAATGGAATCAGTCAAGAGGGAGAATGAGAGGATTTTGAAGGCTCAGGAAGAATTGAACCAAATTTTAATAGAAAAGTTCCAAACTAAAGGAAGGAGCAGAAGATCAGAATTTGAGGATAGAGTCATCAAAGAAGATCTAAAAAGATGAAGCTGGCAAAAACTGAAAGTAGTTCATCATCTGAAGGGTTCGGTGAACGACAAAGTTACCATACTACTAGTCACAGTAGTGAGGCTGATTTGTATGACAGAAAGAAGAAATACAGACCATATGAGGAAATTTCAGGGGAGTTTAAAAAGATAAAGCCCCCAACTTTTAATGGAGAGACCGAAAAAGGGGAGGAAGAAGAGTCCTGGTTGTCCGGGATGAGGAAATATTTTCATATATATAATTACTCTAATCAGCTAAAGGCAAGGATGGCAATATATAACCTCTCCAAAAAAGCTAATATATGGTGGCAAGATCTGAAGAGAGTCAAGGGTATCAGAGAAAAATAAGTTAATTGGAGTACCTTTAAAAGGTATTTCAAGAAGAATTTTTTGTCCAAGCAATATTACGAAGAAAGAGCTAAGGAGTTTTATGAATTGAAGTTAGTTTCAATGACTATGAAGGATTTGAACAGTAAATTCTTAATCTTACTTAGGTATGTACCTTACCTAGTAGATGAGAAACCTAAAGTGTAGCGATATCTCAGTTGTCTACCGTATCATATTAAGGACAGAATTGAGTATGATAACCTGAAGACTCTGGAGGAAGCCATGAGGAAGGCTGATTTTTGTTTTGAGAAGAACCGGAAGAAAGAAGGCTTAGCCAATTGGAAGGATAAGAAAAATAACAATCAGCCTGAGTTTAAGAAGAAAGAATTTGTACCCCAGAGGTATTTCAAGAATAATAAGACTAAAGATTATTCTAACAATAAGAATTTCCAGGGAAACAGAAATGGTACTTCCAATAATTCGAATAATTTTAAGGGCAAGGAAGCTGCAAATAACCATGGAAATTTTACCAAGAGTTTTGAACGTAAAGAGCCTGTTAAGTGCTGAGAATGTAATGGCCTGCACTATGCCTCAATCTGTCCAAACCAGAAAAAGTTAGTCAGCAATATTTATACTGTGCAGGAGGAAATGACCGTTGGAAAACTAGCGAGGACTATGCCCAGAATTAATGCAGCTTTGGAGAACCATCAAGCTGACTATCAGACTTCCATGGTGGAAGTAGAAGGTATGATTAATCAAACCCCTGTAACCATTTTAATCGATCCAGGAGCTAGTCTTAGTTACATTGCACCTTAGATAGTGGGAAAATGTAAGTTTTCTGTCGATAAGTTTGATAATTCCTGGTTAGTTCAATTAGCCACTGGGGCAAAAATAAAAGTAACCTGGTTTGTGAAATAATGTGTTTTCCTTATGGATGAATTTAAAACTACAGTTAAGCTTAATGTTTTGCCACTTGGCTCATATGATTTACTGATTGGCATGGATTGGTTAGAGCAGCATAAGGTAGTTTTAAATTGTTACGATAAAACTTTCACATGTTTAAATAGTGATGAACAACTAGTAAAGGTTAAGGGTATTCCTAGAAAAACTATAATCAAACAGATTTCTGCTTTACAACTTAAAAGAGCTGTTAGAAAAGGATGTAAAGCCTATACAGTAACTATTATAGATGAGGAAGGTAAAACTAAAACAGATAAGTTAAAAATAGAAGATATTCCTATTTTAAAAGAATATACTGACGTATTCCCAAAAGAAATTCCAGGATTACCTCCAAGGAGGGAATTGGATTTCACTATTGAGCTGGTACCGGGTGCGGTACCTAGCTCAAAAGCTCCATATCGAATGAATATTTTAGAACTTAATGCGCTAAAATCACAACTAAAAGAGTTAATAGATAAGAAGTACATTCGACCTAGTGTGTCTCCTTGGGGAGCACCGGTCATCTTTGTTAAAAAGAAAGATGGAACTATGCAACTATGCATAGACTACCGTCAGCTAAACAAGATGACTATTAAAAACAGATATCTGTTGCCCCGCATAGATGATCCGTATGATCAACTACGTGGACCCACGGTGTTCTCAAAGATAGACTTGAGGTCAGGATATCATCAAGTAAGAATTAAGGATGAAGATATGTTCAAGACAGCCTTTAGAACAAGGTATGGACACTACGAGTTTGTCGTAATGCCATTCGGGCTTACCAATGCCCCACTTGTCTTTATGTGCTTAATGAATAATATAATGCATAAGTACGTAGATAAATTTGTGGTCATGCTTATCGACGACATCTTAATTTACTCTAAAATGGAAGAAGAACATAAAGAACACCTAAAGATAGTTTTACAAGAGTTGCGAGAACAACAACTCTTTGCGAAATTTAGTAAGTGTGACTTCTTTAAGGATAAAATTCAGTACTTAGGTCACGTAGTGACTAAGGAAGGAATTTTAGTCGATCCAGAAAAGATTCGGGCAATCGAAGATTGGCCGGTTCCTAAAGATGTAACGGATGTTGGGTCGTTCATGGGAATTACCGGTTATTACCGGAGATTTATTGAAGACTTTTCAAGAATAGCAAATCCAATCACTTCCTTGCAAAAGAAAGGAAAGAAATTTGATTGGAACTCAAAATGTGAAGAAAGTTTTAAGAAATTAAAAACCTTATTGACTAGCGCACCTATTCTAATAATAGAAGATCCTAATAAGGACTTCGTAGTATGCACTGATGCCTGTAATGATGGCTTAGGTGGTGTTCTAACTCAAGATGGGCATGTCATTGCCTATGAGTCTAGGAAGTTAAAATTTCATGAAAAGAATTACGCAACTTATGATTTAGAACTTGCGGATATTATACACGCCTTAAAAATGTGGTGACATCATTTAATAGGCAGGAAATTTATTCTAATGACTGATAATAAAGGACTGAAATATCTTTTAGATCGGCCTAATTTAAATGCAAGACAAGTAAGGTGGTTAGCCTTTTTGAGTGAATATGATTTTGAAATCCAGCACATAAAGGGTAAGGAAAATAAGGTGGCTGATGCATTAAGCAAAAACTCAAAGCTAAACTTTATAGCAGCAATTAGTACTTATGCTTCTGATTTAAATGAATAGCTTAAAGAAGGGCTAAAACAAGATGAAAATTATTAAAAATTGCAAATTACAGCTAAGGAAGAACCTACAGAAAGCTTAGAAAAAGGTTATAGTTTAAATGAAAATGGATTTTTATTATTTAAAGATAAACTGTATGTGCCTAATGTGCCTAAGGTTAAGTTGTTAATTCTGGATGAAGTCCATAAAACACCATATTCAGGACACCCAGGTTATCAAAAGACTGTAACCATGCTAAGAAAAGAATATTTTTTGCCAAACATGAAATCTGAGGTAGCCGAATACATTGCTAGGTGTTTAGACTGTCAACAGGTGAAAACCGAACATCAACATCCAGCGGGTTTGCTACAAACTTTACCTATTCCTAAATGGAAATGGGAAATGATTATCTTAGATTTTATTACTGGACTGCCTAGAAATCAGAATCAAAATGACTCTATTATGGTGGCAGTTGACAAGTTGAGTAAGGAAGCACATTTTATTCCTATCAAAACTACTTACAAGGTTGCCAATATATCTGATATCTTCTTAAAGTAGATTTTTCAGTTACATGGAGTACCGAAAGTTATAATTTCAGAAAGGGATCCTAAATTCACAGGAAATTTTTGGAAGTCCTTGTTTAAGGGATTAAATACAACACTGAATTTTAGTACCTCCTTCCATCCTCAAACAGATGGACAGACTGAAAGAGTGAATCAACTGCTGGAGGATTTATTAAGGATGTATGTTAAATATCAGCCAGGTAAGTGGGAAGACTACTTACATCTAGCAGAGTTTGCATATAATAATAACTATCAGTTATCAGCTAAATTTAGTCCATTTGAAATTTTGTATGGACGTAAATGCAACACTCCTATCTCTTGGAATAATCCAGTAGATAGATTGGTGTTAGGACTAGAATTATTGAAGGAAATGGAGGAAATTGTGAGACAAGTGCAGGAAAATTTGAAGGCGGCACAGAATCGGCAAAAGAGCCAAGAAGACTTGAAAAGAACTCCCAAGGAGTTCCAGGTAGGTGAGCATGTATTTATAAAGGTAAGGCCAAAGAAAATCTCTCTAAGACTGGGGAGTTGTGCAAAGCTAGCGCCACTTTACTGTGGTCCATTCGAAATTTTGTCTAGAATTGGTCAAGTTGCATACCAGCTAGCATTACCACCTAAGTTGAAAGTACATAATGTTTTTCATATCTCTGTTTTGAAAAAGTATGTTCATGATGCTACTCATGTGGTTGATTGGAATGTTGTACAGGTGGAACCAGAAGGAGAAATTCTGGTGGAACCGGACTGTATCCTTGGGAGGAGGGAGATTAAACTGCGGAACCGCACCATTGGTTAGGTGAAGGTGCAATGGAAGCACCTTAGTCTTATAGAGGCCACCTGGGAACTTGAAAGTAAGATGCGGGAGGCATACCCAAATCTGTTCCAGGGGACTGCAGAGGATGAAGAATAAGTAACATCGAGGACGATGTTATATTTTAAGGGGGTGTGTATGTCAGATACCCCAATTTTGTAAACTAATGTTAATTGTTTTAATTTGATTTCCTAAGACATTATGTTAAATTTAATGCTAAGTAGGAACTGATGACTTAGCAGAGTCAAAAGAAGTGGAATGTAATTCTGAATATTTTATTATTAATAAATAAAAAGTGGAGACAACAGCTTGGGAGAGCTGTTAATAAGAGTGTTACTAGTCAAACTGGTGGAAGGAACTAGGTGGATACCAAAAGACAAGTGGCAGCATCCTTAAACACTTCCTAGGTTGCAGGTGGCAACTTCCCTATATTTGGGGTCATGATCCCCCAAGAAAGTGGGATCAGAGCAAGCGGCTCAATAAATAAAAACTAACCCAACAAGACCTAGGCAATCTTTTAAAATTACCCAATGTAGAGAGCTGAGGCTACTCAGATATTTTCCAGGAGAAGAATCATTCAGGAGGAATGCACTTCAAGGAATTCATTGGGAAAATGGGAAAAACTATAAGGAAGGTGTTCTGAGAGAGAAACTGCAGTAACTTGGTCTGATACAACTTGCTAGCTAGGAGGAATTTACTGACAAGTTCAGGACTGGTATTGAGTCTTAGGACTAGTAATTTATCATTGCTGCACCTAGTTCCAGCCACAGAGACCAAAGCAAGCTCGGGGGTCTTGAGGAGTCGTTGTTTGAGTGCTCTCCAAGAGTTGGTAGGGAGGAACGACCTCCCGCTGCTGTTTTCATCCAAGCTCTAAGAACAGGTTCTATTATTATTTAATTCCTGTATTATTATCTGTGTATGATCGAATAACGTATTTGTAGTTATGATGAAGAAATTTAGAGGATAGGATAACTCAATTTGTTTAGTAATGAATTTATGCTTAATGAGAATCAAACCCCACCTGTGTTTTTCCTCATCTAGAGTGATCTAGATCGTACTCTAGCACAGGTGGTGAAAATACATAAATGAATTTAGTATGATGCAAATGTAGATTAAGATGTTAGCATAAATATTAGAATGTTTTTCTTTTATCTATTATCAGAAGAAATATCGTTTGTTTTTACTGACAGTAGTATGTGTTAGTAGATGAAACTGTTATGTATACAGTATTTACCTTCAGTAATCCTATTAGTATTTTTAAACCAAAGAGAAGAATATAATAGCTACACTAAAGTAGGATTAGACTAAATAAACATGCTTTTCAAACTTTACAGTTTATTTCTTCCAGTTTAGGGTAATTTAACTACTATAGGTATAGCAACAACAAAACTGAAAGTAAGAATAGTTAAACATTGATTTAATTCTACAGTTAAACCAAGCTGGTCTTAGATTTTATTTATGATTGGTAATGGAATCAATTCATTTTGTTTTTATTATTATTATCCAGCTAGAGCTTAAGCAAAATCTGCAGTTACTAATCTATCCTTCACAAAAGGTTAAATAAATAGAGAACATAGTTAGGTGTTATTCTTTTATTCTATAAATACTAGTATTTAATATAAACAGGATAATATAGAATACAGGAAGTAGTTCTATAAATTATTCAGTGTAGAGAGTACTAGAATACAACAATAAAAATACTATCTCTTTATATAGCTATAAATGAACTAAATATATAGATAATGTGTACAACTATAAAACAGTATTTGTTGTAAGTAAAACAACACACATTTCTCAATATGAATATATATTAATTAAATATAAATTATATACCTTAAAGGCAGTAATCTATCAGTTACACAGATACACCGTAAGAACATTAATTACTTATATTCAAAAGGCTAACAAGTATAAAACCATTTTTATAATTTATTTAAAATAGCGTAATTAAATACTATAAAAACAATATGCAAAAACCCTAGTAAGTAAAATCTAAATAATATTACAGGGTAAGAATCAAATGCATTAATGCATAGAAAATAAACCAACAGAATAATATCAGGCTCGATTTACCAAGCTCAACCAATCTTTACACATTGTAAATAACAATCAAACCATTTACAGTAGAGCAACATAAATTAAAGATAATTTTAAAGAAGTTGTAAATATTTTACTTATACTGTCGAGTTAGGGTAAAAACCTATGAGTATCAAAATATACAATAGAGACATTAAACAGAAAGAGTCTAACTCTTTAATGCCTCGCATCCTTAAACAAAGTCTGTAGAGTGAGGCTTTTACAACCTTTCCATCATTTACATTTATAAATATATAGTAATAGGAAATAAAATAAAAAAGAAAACAACTTATACAGTCACGGCCTAAGCCAGAGGCCTGCATCAAG
This sequence comes from Pseudotsuga menziesii, assembly GCA_001517045.1. Taxonomy (NCBI): domain Eukaryota; kingdom Viridiplantae; phylum Streptophyta; class Pinopsida; order Pinales; family Pinaceae; genus Pseudotsuga; species Pseudotsuga menziesii. The sequence goes on along the minus strand of LPNX011022930.1, from coordinate 14,921 downwards.
CGGAGGGTTTAACTTGAACAACAAAAAGCGAACTGGTTAACCAAATAAACCAAAACCACAAGGGTTTTGTAGGCCGTGGTGGTTGACTGATAAAGGAACCATAAGGGACCAAACAAGGAGGAAGTGCCATTGATAAACCAGGGCTTACCCGTGAACCAACAAGCAGGTGCCTCAACTTCATACCAAACCACGCAGAGGGAGATAGGCCAACACCTGTGAACAAAGAGAACGAAAATGTTAAAAACTTGTTACAAAATAAATAACTGTGTATTGAAAATATACTGCAATGATAAATATTTGTTGAAATAAAGAATTCTTACCTAGATTTTTACTGAAGCGCGACCACTCACGAGCAATAAAGTGACCACCAATGCGAGAAGAAGAAAACCCTTCATCTACTGCAAAATAGAAGGAGTTTTCTATCACCTTAAACGACCAACAACGACTGAGTATAGAAGCAGCTAACACAGTAAGCAATTACACTTGGGTCATCACTTTACATCCATCCAAAAGAAAACTATTTTACGGTGAAACCCTATGCCCAACAACTCTGAAACGCAAGGCCACTACTCTCAGTACTAGGCCAAGGAGGAAGAAAATCCCTATTGTAGTCGAAAGGTTCGGAATGGAGCTAGCTATGAAGGAGAAACCCGGGAGGAAGTGTCACAAACCTAAACCCAAGTAATAAACAATTTCGTGACAACACTTCTCTGTCAAGCTTTCGGGGTAAGCTCGCTAATAGAAACATCAAGAAGGGAGAGTACCGACAATCAAGGTAAGCAATAATGCAGACAAGAGCACAGCTGCAGAGCGGCAGGAGACCGAAAACCACGTTGAAACAATGAGCTTAGGGTTCGAAAGTGAGAGTCCTTTATTCACGGATCACTTCGCTGTAGTGATGACACGTACTTCATCAAAATTTCTGCATGCAGTGGGTACAGTTACATAGTTTTGATGAGCTTTGACAAACCAAGAGTATCATTTCTTATTATTGGCAAATCAAAGTTTCCAATGTAATTATCGTCCCCTTTGTCAACCTAGCATGCAAGATAGATGGCAATTACAAATCATTATTTTAAAAACTTGCCTTAGCAATCATCAAAATTGTGGGGAAGTATTACGACCCTTGATTTATAAATTATGGTGTTCATATAACTTAAAAATCAAGTTTAACCCTATGCTCATCATGGCGTGGTCCTTTTTATGACCTTTCTCTCTATGCTATGTAAACAATACTTACCCTAGCTCATAAAAGCAAATAAATGAGGCATTTTATAAAGCTTATAGAACTTTAAAAAAAGGTTAAACTATAAACTGAACATGAACATGGTTTATTCTTTGCCTTCTTGTTTTCACACTTTGCACCTTCTTTATGCAATATAAAGTAATAGCTCAACCAATAACTATAATTCTAATCTGAATGTATACTATAGAATGTTATAAAGGAAGTTATAGAATCATTCTATGATAAATACCCTTTTGTTAAAGTTAATCTCAATTGCTTGATTGTATAATTATTAAACTAATAAAGTTTGTAATTGAGTATAGTAAGTCTTAAAATGATAAATAAGCTTGGCATCTAACTAATAATGATATATTGGCCTTAAAATAGATAATAGTTCCCAAGCAAGTTATGTGCAGAAAAATTCAAATCATTAAACAGTAATGTAAACCCTTTAAAGGCAGCTTGTAATAAAGTGGTAAACCCCTTAAAAACTTCAAAGCTTGGAAGTGAGAACAGAAGTACATAAACTTCGTATCAAGGTACATTATTTTCTTATCACAAATAGTAACCAATACCATTGTGACGTAAATGGTACTTGTACATAATTTAAATTAGACCCTTGACTTAATAACTCTGCCATTCTTAAAACTCCTCATAAAGAAAGATTTAAGGCATTTTTGCAGTTGACAACTTTAATAGACATCAAACAGTTCAGTAAGCATTAAGGACTATAAGTTTACATCTACTAGAAAGAAGATAGTTACAGCCAGTACTGATAGAACTGAATCGCTTTCCTTAGAGTCTAAGGAAAAAAAAAAGACAGTTTAATGATTTTACCTTGATAAGTTTTGGAAATTGTTTAGCATTAATATTCTTTACTGAGTTATTTTGTGCAACGAACTTATAATTGAATTCTTTAGAATTTTGACAAGCAGCACTCAAACTTCTTACCTGTAAGTCTATAAGAGCAGGAAAACTTTCTGCGTTAGCTCGAAAGCTAAGTAAACCCATAAATTTTTCATGACAGCTCCACCTTGTGGTCGCAAAGAAAAAAAACAAGTCAGTAAACTGAAAAAGAAATAGTTCTATTAGATAAACATAATTAAATAAATAATTCAGATAACAAATTCATTAACATTTAACTAATTAAATAATTAGTTGACTGCATTTATGAAATTTATCTGTATTTTGAAAATTTTAAATTTTTCAGAAAATTTGGGGTTTTGACATGATTGAATGGCATAGAAAAATATGAGAGATGGTCTCAAATAAGTTGAATCAATGTATTATTAATATAAATACGTTTCCAATTATGGTTGTGGAATTGGATATAAGGAGTTAAAATATGAAAGAATAATGAACAAGGATGGAACAACTAGAAAAAAGGATCTTTAGAGGAAGATTGTTGACTTAGCAAGTGCCTCAAACACATTAGAATGTGTCAAGAACCTATTACACTCTAAATACAGTAAGGATACCATAGTAAAGGTGAAAAGATAGATAAAAATGCAGACATCCTCTAATGAGAAGGTGGATGCAGGTCAACATATGCAATAAGAGGCCTGTGTGGGGCTTAGAAATAACCAATGGCATAATCCTTCCCATAAAAAATGCAATCGATGAGAATAATTGTTTTGAATACAATGGATTTGGTGCAAATCCAAAAGGAAGATCCTTGAAAAAAGTTGCAATTATAAATTTTTAGAGAAAATAAGTTTGGCCTGGCCTATCTAGGGACAACATTCTTTTTGCATCAAAATTTTAGTGTTTCTTTTATCATAACCAATGGTTATGGTATTCTAAACTCTATGGAGAAAAAAGTATTTCGATCAAATTTCTATAAGAAAAACAAGAATATCCAGCAGTTCTGCGTAATGTTTGGGGTGACCTAGGTCCTTAACTATACTCTAGGGTTTCATGAAATGAAATAAAATAATTATATGTATTGAGAAAATGGGAACCTAATACACTCCATTCATCTCAATAGACTAATATCCATAAAACCTTAAGTATTCTTCACATGGAACAACAGAAGAGTGGGAAATACCTACATAACAAAAAGACTAGACAACCTACTCATAAAGGAAGACCGTAAGGTACACCACAAGAGGTGTCAAAGCTGGTTCAATTGTGGCCTACAATCACTCACTTTGGCTGGTGGCGATTTATTCAAAACCAGCTATTCAAGACATCATGACTCATACACTACTCTACTGTTGAATTTTTGTTTTTGCAAATTTGTACTGAAAAGGGACATTATTAACTATAGAGTTTCATTATCTATCCAAAACTTGATTACCCACAGGAAATATGTACATAAAAATAAAAAAATATATTCTTCTCATATTGCAAATTGTTGAAACCACAACAGTGCACCACATGGTCAGAGTATATCACAACCACCAAAGACCACAGTTGTAAAAATAAAGGCATTTGCAAAAGGAACATAGCAAGATATGTTGATTCCCTAGAATTTATAGAACTTAAGAATCGATTTAATTTGAAAACTTGTACAACCATGAGAGAAAGAAACTACATCTCTACAATTCCATTCACATGCAATATAAATTTGACCAATAAGTTCTAATGTATAAGCTTGTCCTAAGATAGGTTTTCTGAATACTAAGGAACATAATGATGGATGTTGAGATGCGTGTGGGCTATAGTCCAGATTCGCTAGAGTTAAATATTTTTACAATGTATAGTTTCGAGGGAATAGAGTACACTAAGCAAATAATTCTATAGAGGAGAAATATAAAGTTCAAAATGACTTCAAAAAGTGGATCTAGATGATTCGTATAGTGATAGATACGACTATAAGAAAGGAGGAAGGGTAGGTCCTAAGGGAGAAGCAAACTAATAATAAGATCTGACGGGACACCATATGCAATATGAAATTAAAACTATAGATTAATTCAACATTTGTATGCATTAAGAAGATACATAATATGAGAAACTCATTTGAGTGACAGAAATAAAAGTTCACTAACCTCTATAAAGATTGCAGAGTCCAGACTCGAAGGAAACTTGAAGCAGAGTCCAGATATGAATGAAACTTGAAGTCTTAAACAAATGCACAAATTTTCCACTCAACCACTGCAAAGAGTATTTTCACTCAACCACTGCAAAACTATAATTGAAATAAACAAACATTTGTCAATTCTTCAGATGGTTTTTTATGGAGTGAATTACTACTTCCCGTGGCATTATATAGGCACAAATCCATTCCCAATCGTTCATCTTTTTCCCAAATTTTGACCATTCCAGAATTAAAAAATGATTTCCTTAACAAATTTGGGGCTGAAACCGTCAAATTCATAGTTTATTAACAGTCAAAATCACTCTTCGAACTTCCATTAAGGAAAATTGATGAGCCAAAATGCTTCACCTAACAAATTTGGGCCTAAAATCGTTGAAGTCAAAGTTTATTGAATGGAAAAATCACTCTTTAAAATTCCATTAAGGAAAATAAATGGACCAAGGTGCATTTTAGGTAAATTCAACTCTAAAGGTCTGATACTCTAAAAAAATTGCTCCAAAACCCCTAATCGAAGGTGAACTAACTGATATTTGTTGTAGGATCCATAAAATTGCGGCGTTCTCACTGATATTTACCCTAATATCCATAAATCGAGGGATAACAGTAAATGTTATTCCCTCCATTACAAAAAATGAGGGTGAACCAACAGTTCTTTTCTTCCATTACAAAAAAAATCAAGGGCGAGAGCATGATTTCAGCTATTTTTTATAGGGAGAAATTTGGTTTTCCTTCTCTCACACCTTTGGCTAATATATTTCACATGGTTTGGGGTTTAATAAAAATTGGTCTAATGCATTAAAATTCAAAAACCTTTGCTATATTAAAATTTCTCCCTCAATTTTTTGGTGACCCCTCTGATTTCGCCCCTAGGCTAAATTTTGCCCTTAAAATTTTCCTTCTTTCTTTCCTAAGTGATAGATTTAGTTTTAATGTATCTCTGTAATATTTCATTTCCATTAATTTTTCCAATATTGAATAATAAACAATTAGTATCTTAAATTTGTTTTGATGTTGTTAGTATAAATTTAGATAATTCACGATTAGGGAAGATTGAGAAATAATCCGTATTTATTTATGATAATCATCTACATTCGAAGAGACCTATGAATATGTATAGTACAAGTATTTTACAAACAAAATTAGAGTACATATATTATAGAGATAAACACCTCCAGATTAAACATAATTAATTTATAAACAAATCCTTTACGGATCCACAAGTAAACAATCACAACCGGATCGAGGATACGCAAGTAAACAATCATATCCAGATCACATATCCATAAGTAAACAAATCTCATATGAGATTTAATAAAATAGAAACCAAAATTAAATACATTCCATGATAGGTCGCAAGTGATCAAGTCGAGATCCATTATATCTAAGTTTATCTCTATAAACAAGATATACAACTACTTTATATAATTCATAATTAATAACTAGCAATACTCGACTAGTTCGAGGGAACCAAATTTATAGAATATCAAACTATATTGGTCCACATAAGCCACTTAAACATTAAATGAGCTATTTAAACTATGGTCGAAATCCCATGGTCATGGTTTTCTTTCCTATACTACATATTAACATTACATACACATATAGAAGTTAAACCTATGTGGTATAAACCCAGCAAAAACCTTGATACGGGTCATAATATCATAAATACTACTAACTTTGCATACTAGTATTATAAATAGAGATAAATACATTTACAATGTAGAGAAATAAAATATACATAAACTATTTTCAAAACCCTCTCACGGGTTCACCGTGATAATAATAATAACATCATTTTTATTTATAGAGTTAAGGTTTTAAACTAAAAAAATTTTGAAAAAAACTTAGCACAGTCATAAGACCATCAAGGATGGCAGCCTGTGAACTAGAGAATAAACACTGATAGAATTCGCAGTAAATACCCTAAGGGTCATTCTTTAAAAGATATAATTAAACAACACATTTCACGAATATAAGGTGGTTGTAAGTCCATCTTTAATCACTTCCCCTTTGTTATTTAAAAACCATGTATAAATTCATTTAAACAAAACCAGCAATGTGGAGGTAAGACCATCGACAATGGAACCCACAATATCAGTGAAATGCACACAGGATTGTAAAATGAATACACTTAAACCCCTTACAAAGAAATAAGGATGTAAAACCTTCTATAAACACAAAGTAAACCCTTTCGGGTTTGAATGAAATAAACTTATCTTAAGCAGAGTTGGAGTCCTCTCCTCTTGGATCCTCAATGCTCAGGTTTAAGTACTTGCAGCAACACATATAAAAAAACATTAATCTACGGAGTGCTTCAAACCACTGTATGAAATAAAATCACAAAGGTGGGGTTTCTTGGTGTTTCATGAGGCGTCCAAAGACACGGGCCTTTGAGGAGGTGACCATGCCACCTCCCTCTCCAATGCCCTCCACCTGCAAAATTTTATGTCATGGTCAGAATCAGATAAATAACCAAAAGGAAAAATTGAAACAAGTTTTATAAATATTATAACTTTACCTTGGGAGAGTTGCAGAGAGGGCGAGGCTTTGGCTCCTTCGAATTTACCCTTATCCCTCCTCTTCCTACAAAGTGATAATGTACTATCACTTTATGCCTTAAAAAAATGAATTCACTAAACAAAGTTTACAGAGTTCTAGATCTCTTACCTCTTAAGCATGGATGTGTACACGGTTGAGTTGATGGACAGGTCATGGAGGCACAAGCAACATGCTACAGACTTCTGTAGAAGCCGTGGAAGCTAGGAATCCCTTGGAAAATGAAAACGGGCACAATGCCATTAACATTATTTCAACAACTATACACTAGAAACTGTAACACCATAGCCATTGATAGAGAAGAGCTTAGGATATTTTCCTCTACATACCCACTACCAAATGAAACTAACGAATGTTTCATACAACCAAAAAGACATAATAAAAACCCTATGAAACCCTTGAAATCTCATCATATAGGTGGGCGGCCGAGATCCACTCTCGAGCCAACTTGAAGGGCCTGGATGCATTGTCAACTCGCATCCAAGACAAATCTTTAAATATCCAAGTCAGCCAAAGTAAAACATCATAATTCACGGCCCGATGCATTCATGGCCAGCAATCATTGCAAATCAATTTTTTTAAACTAGCTCAAACCGTGTGGTAAAACATGAAACTAACAAACCATATAATATATTGTAAAAACCATGACATAGAACATGCCACATCATATTCCATTATAATATACCAAGAAACCATGTTTATAACTTATAACCTTTGCATCACATATTAGTGAAGGGTTTTCCACTATGGTAAAGACCATACACTTTACACCATCGCACATTAGGATGTAGTCCTCACAATGTAAACCATGATCTTAGGCTATGGTAAGGCCCATGAAGGAAACTAGATTACCGGATACTATAGGAAGTTCATCGAAGGATTTTCTAAGATTGACTACACCATAATTTCATTGCAGAAGAAAGGTAAAAAGTTTGAGTGGACTGAAAAATGTATGGAAATATTTGATAAATTAAAACATCTATTAACTACCGCCCCTATCCTAAAGATTGCTTATCCTTTGAAGGATTTCGTCATATGTAGTGATGCTTGTAAAGAAGGATTAAGCGGGGTCATAATACAAGAAAATTACTTCTTATCTTATGAATCTAGAAAATTAAAGGAACATGAAAAGAATTATGCTACGCACGATTTGGAGCTTGCTTCCATAATTCACGCATTAAAAATGTGGCGACACTACCTTATTGGAAGGAAATTTTTGTTATGTCAGATAACATAAGTCTAAAATATATATTTGACCAGCAAAATTTAAATGCTAGATAGGCAAGATGGTTGTCTTTCTTAAGTGAATATGATTTTGAAATCAAACAGATAAAAGGAAAGGAAAACAAAGTTTCAAACACTTTGAGCCATCACATAAATTTATTATTTTCTAGCAGCAATTATGAATCTGATTTGTAAAACCGGTGCCTAAGTGCAGAAAATTCTAATAAGCAATACCAAAGTTTAAAAGAAAAGACTGTTGAAAATGAACAAAATCAAATAAAAACAGATTTCATCCTAAATAGAAGGGGATTGTTGCTGCATAAAAAAAGGTTGTACATACCAAATACCATATAAATCAAACTTATTGTCATGAATGAGTTACATAAACAACAACTTCATCTTCAATTGATTTTCCTTTAGGACACATAAGTACTTGTCCATATATAAATGTAACCCTGTATCCTTTCGTATCTAATGTTGAGATAGAAAGTAAATTCTTCTTCACACCTGGTACATGTAAGATTTCCTTCATCTTGATGGGAGTTCTAGATTCAATCTTATAGATTGTTTCACCAATACCTTTGATATGATAATTATACTCATCTTCTAATGATTATTTCTGAGGAGATTTCTTCTCTTCAAGTTTTGACAGAGTTTTATTTTTTCTTGTCATGTGCTTTGAACCACCACTATCAATAATCCATGAATCTTTTCCAGGTGTCACATAGAGAGCGCAGAGAATAATACATACTCTTCTGTATCTTCTTCTTTTGCTTTTTTTCTTTGAGTTCGTTATTCTTTCTCTGCATCTTCATATTCAACTAGATGTGCATGATGTATTTTGTTGTTCTTATTCTTATATTCTTCTTTCTTCAATGGACAATCTTTGGAAATGTGTCCTATCTTGTGACAATTGTAACTTTGAAAGTTGAAGTAGTATTTCCTCTGATCGTTTCATCTTGTCCTTTGGAACCTATTGGGAGGTCGGGACTCCTTGTGGATTTCATTCTTGAAGTTAGATTAACTTCTTCCTCTTTTTGTATGGATGGCTAGTGCTTCATCATCTTATTTAAGTATAGCTTCTCTATTGGCTACTCTAGCCACCTCTTCGATGCAATATTCCCATGCAATGTCAAACTTCATGGTTACCTTTCTAGAGCGCATAATCTCAATGAAAAAAATCCTGAGGTCTTGTGAGACCATTGAGAGCTGTCATGACTAGTCCATCTTCATCAAGGGAGTCTCCAATGAATTCTAGTTACTCCTTGAACTAGGAGACCCTTGTGAAGTAGTTATGGATGGATTCTCCTTGGCCCATTTTGGTACTCTTCAATTGAGCTCTCAAATTCATCTTTCTGTTGATGTTCCTTCCTTCATACATTCTGGGTAGGGAATCATATATCTCCTTTGGAGTCTCTTTGGATGACACTTGAGGAATCAAGTGATATTTGATAGAATCAGCAATGATCCTCATTTCCCTAATTAGGTCCTTCTTGTGCTTCCCCTTAGCTTCATCCTCTTTAGGTTGTGAAACTTCTCCTTTGATGTATTTGTCAAGATCATTCTCTCTAAGAATGATAGCAATCCTATTTTTCCATGCTCTGAAATTCTCTATTTCTTATGGCTTGTCCTCAAGCTTAGTGCTTGAGGCCGTCTTATCGAGAAGCTCATTAAAAAATGATTTTTTTCAAAATGCAAGTATGACCTTACAAGGATATGTTCTTTATTGAGGCGAGTTTATTGGCACACTTGATTTCTAGAGATTCCAAATCTTTACCTCTCAAAATTTCCTTGCAAGATTCTGATCTGTAGTTTTCTAGTTTTTTGGTTTTTTTCAGCTTTTTGGTTTAAATCCAAACTAGGGTTTGAATTTCCTTGAGATATACCCACTCAAAAATTCTAATTCAAGCCTCAATAGATTCTTTCTAGATAGCTCCAACTTTCTATGCCATCAAATCTTCAAAATTCCAACTTTGGTAGAAACTCTAATTTCTTGCCAGAGGGAGACAAGAGAGAGTTTCACCTTGTGAAAGTTGTTTTATTCATGCTATCTCTCATACCATGTTAATATTCCATATGCTTAGAAATATATCATTAGTATTCAATTCAATTTCACAACAATAAGATATGCAGGATCACTGAAATAAAAACAATCACAAGATGGAAACATATTTATCATGGGAAATCCTCAAGGGGAAGAAAAGCCATCAAAACTTTATCTATATAGATGCATCAAAAGTACAAAGATAAGACCCCAAAGAGGTTCTCCTTCTCCTTGTTGACATGTCTATCTCTCTCTCTCTCTTATTTTCTATACACAAGTGTGTGTGTGTGTGTTCAAATGAGGAACACACCTCCTCTATTTATACTCTTTCTTCCACTTGAATTTTTCCCTAACAAGTCGACCCTAACAAACTTACTAGGATGAATTCTCCTAGGAAGACACAAAAAAATATAAAACTATATTGTAGAGGGTTCTATTGATCCAACTTACAACATAGGTTTTACCTCATGAATCTATGATGGCCAAATACAATAATAACATCCTGGCGGAGGAATAAAAAATCTCCAATAAGTTACAACAATAAAGTTCGTTTAGAATATTATTCAAAGTTCCAATATTTCAACAATTGGAGGTAGTATAAATAATCAAATACGTTGTCGTAGTCCATATACTTAGAATAATTCGTCGCTTGGGCTCTTCAAACTGAATTTTGATGGGGCATTGAAAGGTAACCATGGGCCAATGAAGTTCATGGTTGTAATCCCAAATCCCAAAGGAGAAATCATAGGGTCTTGTTGCGGATTTATAGAATATGAAACAAACAACTCGACATAATTGGAAGGTTTATTGCAAGTGATTACAAGTGTTAAAGGGAAAGGTTTAGAGCCTATGATTATGGAGGGTGATTATGAAATCATTGTGATTATGGAAGAACACCTTCAAAATGGTCAACTAGTTTCAAAGGTGTTGATTCATTAGCATATGGAATTTATAATGGATAAATTGGCATATGTGCTTACTCGACTGAATGGATAATATATCAGTCATGTTAAACAAAAAGGAGCAAGGTGGTGTAATTCGTGGAAAACAAAGAACTCGGGAATGAGTCTAACTAAATGGAGGAGGGAAAAGGGATCTTGGGGAGCATGAATTTATTGGCCAGTGCATGGAAGTGACCTCCAAGATGTGGAAAACATGGATGTGGATAACTGCTAGTATCCTTGACATGTGTCGATTTGGTAAACAATGTGTTAGGGGTCTCGTGATCATGCAGAGAGATGGGGAATTAATGCAATAAGAAAGAGGTATCCTGAGACAGTTGGGTTACCACAGATAAAGAATGGACAGATTTATGAGAAGAGAGTGGAAGGTTTAGACGTGAATGAAGGATGAGGACTAGGAATTGGAAATGCCAAATATGCGAGGCATTCAATCACCTGTGAGTATGGGATTTTGGAGTGAAGCATAGATTCAATGTGCAGACGCCATCATAATTAAAGGCACACATGCGATGAATATTTATATGGAAATTAACGACATGTTCTTTTGAATTAGATGTTGTGTGGATACCACTCAGAAGGTAGATGGAAGTTCAAACCAAATAAGTGTTGTCTATGGATGGTTGATGTTGATGGTTGCAAACACGAAGGGGAAAGGGAGTGCATTTGTTCTCCCAAAGAAGGAAATTAAGGAGCAACTACGTGGTGCTAATGGGACATGGTTGTACAAAGTAACAATTCAGTTGGAAACCGATGAAGTTGAGCATGACCTCTGAGAGAAATTGGAGGCAGTTAAGCGAGTTGATGAATTTGTTTCTTTAAAAGGACTACATTCAAGATCCACACACCACTCACTCTTTGTTGGATATGTATGGGAGGTCAGTATTTCTTTTTTTAGGGATTGTAATGGGGTTATGATATGTTTAGTTCGAATGTTGAGGTTGGTAGGTTGGAAATATGGTAGGACATAAGCTAAATGTATTTTTTTTGTTAATAACTAATATATAGTTTACTTAAAAAAATGTTTTATATATGACTTGTTCAACACTTGGTAAGGATTAAAACTCTAATATATAGTTTATAATATCGCATGTTATTGCTCATAAGATTTTGATTTTTATAGTTCATTTCATTTGACTAGATGTTATGAGAGTAAAACTCTAATATTTCCCTATTAGCTATCACATTTCATGAAATAATAATCTTTGATATATATAAAATCCCTTTGAAAATGGGTTGTTTTTATATAACTATGACTAATTACCATCTATTATGTGGCTTGAATCCAAGTTAAATTGAATTCCTTTAGACTGAGTATAAATAGGAAATACATAATAGCAATATTATGGGTGAATACCATAGGTCAAAAAATAGCATGGGCCACCTAACTCATTGTATGTGAGATTATATTCCAGTTGTACATCTTGATCACTATCTATGCCTAAGTGCTTATGTCTCCTTAAGAAAGCAAAACAAGTACATGGTAAATATATGAATCTCACACACTTGTCCTACATGTACAAAACAATTCACTCTTCCTACATGTGCAAAACATTTCACTCTTCCTACATGTGCAAAACAATTTATGCCTCTAGAGTCATGTATTAACCGTTGAAGAATGTAATCTCACCTATAGTTAGTTAGTGAGTTAGGTGACCCATGGTATTCACCCAGAGTATTGCTACTCACTGAGTAACTCCAAGTGAGATTACATTCTTTAACAATTAATACATGGCTCTAGAGGCATAAAATGTTTTGCACATATAAGACGAGTGTGTAAGATTCATATATTTACCATGTGCTTGTTTTTCATTCTTGAATGTTTTTTAATCATAAATTATATAAACATGATTATTGTTTTTTGCCCACAAATTAGACTTTATTTACACATTAATTGTATTAACATCATTTACATATTTTAACATTCTTATTAACACCTGTTTTGTTTCACTTTATTAAAAATGAAATATATAACTAGCAACAACCATATTAATAAGATTAATATGTTTGGAATATGCCCAGAGGAATATATCACCAGTGAAATTAATTTAATAGTTGTATCATGATTGGAGTAACCTAATAGTTATCCAATTTAATTGCGATTAGTGTTAAAGTTAAGCTAATAGTTGTAGAATCATTGGATTTAAACTAATAATTGTATCTAATAGTTAATTTAAAAGTTAATATATCAACAATTGTAGTTCAATTAAAATTTGTGATTGGAGTTGAAGTTAAGTTAAATTTGTGTCATCATTGGACTTAACCTAATAGTTATAATTGTTTTTCCTAAAGAACGTGTTCATTACTTGTATCTAATAGTTAATCTAACATAAAATCCACTTAAGTTGTGGTTGTTAAGCTCATAGTTGAAGTTAAGCTCATAGTCGTATCATCATGGTGGAGTTAAGCTAATAGTTGTATTTTATAGTTAATTTAAAAGTTAATATAAATCTATTGTAGTTAATAAAAGAGTTTTGAGTTATCCTGACTTCTAGCTTCCAAATGGAGTTGGACTAAGCCTTATGCACATTAACTGGACTCCCAATTGGTAGGTGGAGTTTGAGTGTCACATCAGTTGCACATTACCATGCCACTAAGTGTAGTTATCACATGAGTTAAGAGGAATTTATTAGGAGTTCATAGGATTTTATTAGGAATTATACTATGACACGAACTGCACTTTACTTCAACTCCCAACTGTAAAATGCAGTTTGACTAATTAACTTGACTTCGAGCTCCTAGATGGAGTTCAACTGTCACATGGACTACACATTACCATGCCATTAAGTTTACTTATCACATGAGCTATTTTTTATTTTTTATAATTGTTTATAAGGAGTTTGAACGATTAACAGTTAATTTAAAAGTTAATAAAAATCTATTGTGGTTAATAAAAGAGCTATGATTTATCCTGACTAAGCCTTATGCATATTAACTAAACTCCCAGTTGGTAGGTGGAGTTCGAGTGTCACATGAGTTGCACAATACCATGCTACTAAGTGTAGCTATCACCTGAGTTCAGAGGAATTTATTACGAGTTCGAACTATTTTATTAGGAGTTCGACTCTTACATGACTGCACATTAGCTAGACTCCTAGATGCCAAATGCAGTAGGACTAAGCCATAAGTAATTAGAGTTGAAGTTAAGCTAATAGTTGTAGAATCATCGGAGTTAAGATAATAGTTGTATCTAATAATTCAGCTAATATAAATCTATTGTAGATAATAAAAGCAATATGAGTTATCGTGACTTCTAGCTTCCAAATGGAGTTCGAGTAAGCCTTATGCACATTAAGTGGAATCCCAATTGGTAGGTGGAGTTCGAGTGTCACATGAGTTGCACAATACCATGCCTCTAAGTGCAGCTAGACTCCTAGATGCCAAATGCACTTGGACTAAGCCGTATGTAATTAGAGTTGTAGTTAAGCTAATAGTTGTAGAATCAAGAGTTGTAGTTAAGCTAATAGTTGTAGAATCATTGGAGTTAACATAATAATTGCATATAATAGTTAAGCTAATAGTTATTCAATATAACTTTGATTAGAGTTGAAGTTAAGCTAATAGTTCTAGACACATTTGTGTTAAGCAAATAGTTGTATCTAATAATAGATGGAGTTAAGCTAGTAGTTGTATCTAATAATCAAATAGTTCAAGATTAATTTTAATTTTTACAAGTATCACTAACTCTACTTATCACATGTTAATTAAATTATTTTTTAGTTTTTAAATTATTAATTATGGACCACACTCATATAATCAATCAAGACAGTACACTTGTCTCATTCTCATTGGTAGATGAAAAAGCATAGATAGTATTCCACCCCAAAATTCTAACATATATAGGCCTATCTGCGTAATTATAAACCTATATAT
>LPNX011022923.1:1967-56171 GCA_001517045.1 Pseudotsuga menziesii | reverse complement strand
CATCCTTTGGTACTCATTCCGTCACTGTTTCAGGCCCTGGGGTTTCCTCATAGCTATTTTTCATGCCAAATAGAGCTTCATATGAATCTCTCTTTACAAGATATCCCGTTATAGGACTCCTCACCTTATGGAGTTTCTTTAGGCCCAGGTCTGACTCCTTAAAAATAGACTTGACTGTCGAGTTATCTCGTCCGTTCAAGCTCATTAAGAATATGTGAACGGGCATTCGCATGGTGGTAGGTTATCTCTTTCTCGGCCCATGCGGAATAGTACAAGAAAGGATCACTCTCTTTTCTTCGGAATTGAGAAGAGTATTCTCAGGTATAGGTTTATCACTTTTCCGGACCTGAGGGACTAAATTTACGAAAAAGGAACACCCGGTTTGAGCTTACTTTTTCTTTTTCGTGCTCTGGACCCAAACATGAAAAAGATTCCGAGTGTACTTTGTGTCTTTGTCATGCTCGTTAAACACTAAAGAACAAAGCAACGAGTTTATTGTTGTAAGCCCCATTTCTCGTAACCAAATGGATCTTTCTGAGTGATCTTGCTTTCCTTCACACTCGTAAAACTCAAGCTATTTATGCTGTTATGGAAGGAGCATTGGGTAGGTGCTAATTTAACCTTTTTCGGACCTCCCCGACTAAGTACGAAAAAGGTTCACCTTTTCTTCTTCGGAAGTTAAGAGAGTTCTTTTGAGGTTTGTTTTATACTTTTTCGGCCTTAAGAGACTAAATTGGACGAAAAAGGACCCCCCTGGAGTCTTCTTTGGCGTTTTTAGACTCTCTAAATATGAAAGCACCAAACGAGCATGTACTAGTTCGGGCTCGTAAAATCCACGGATCAGTGTATCAAGCATTATTTTCCCGTCTCTTCAAGCTTTTTAAAAAATGACGAGGGAACCGAGTTGGCTTTCCTGGACTCGTTAAAACTTAACAGGGAAGGAAAGGAAGAAGTTTTCTCTTGTTTTCAGTAATGGCAGCATGTCATCCTTGAACATAGCACTCTTTGCCTTCCGATATCCATGTTCCAGTGTCCATCTGTGTTCAGCTACCACTTTGAGTCTTTGCTCTTCCTCTTGTTCTTTATATATGGGGAATCTGATCATGTCTCCTACATGATAGATAAGTCTATTTGTCCTATCTATTATACGCTGCCTTGGGTCATCTCTGTGTCGTGCTCACTGTTCAAGGATTCTTCTCACTATCTGATTTATAACCTGATCCAATCACTGTTATATCTGTTATCCTTTTCCTTGTGTCTACCTTCTTTTGCCCAGTTCCTAGTCACTCTTGTGGTCCATTGGAGGATCTATTGCCTTCCCTATCACTATATGGTTCAGTTTCAGCACTTCCTGATGACGAAGACCTAGAGTTTGACGGTAGTACCTCTAGATTCACTCTCATTATTGGTGAATTCCTTTGCTTCAGTTGTCAATTATCATCTATTGGTTGACAAACTGTTGAATCCTCTCCATGTTCGACTTTAGCTTACCCTTATTCACATGGCTTGGATTGTACTTGGTTCTTTGGGATCGTGTATGAAGACCTTAGTTCCTCACTTTTGAACTAAGTTGCGCAAGACTATGTTCTGTTTCCATATCCAGCTTCCAGATCTTTGAAGACTCATCATTGTTATATTGTGGCTTTGATCCACCTTTGTACATACGTGGTTTTACCCATATTATATGATGTACTCTCATATTGTAAAGGAGCTAGTGTTCCAGTAAATTGAACATAGCATCCTCAGATATAGCTTTGTTTATGACATTATTATGTATTGGTTTCAGGTACTTCTTCTGCTCCACTGGACTTCTGAGTTTTCTCCAGCGTTAGTATTATAATGTATTTCGGCCATTGTTCCCCTCTGACCTCACACATTAGGGGGCATCTGTTATACAGCTGATTGGCACCTCTCCGTCCGAGTGTTGATATCCCTCAGGTCGGCACACAAAAGGACACTTATGGATTGAGGTTTGCCCAGTTTCATTATACCTTGGTTGATGATGAAATACATTACCTATATGCCCAGCTAGTTACTTTGCTATTTTGAGATTTTGAGTGCATGCGCGACTATCCCTATTGGCATGTCGCGCATATGCGTGAGTGTTATGTTCAGTAGGTCGTGCATACATCTATGCGCGGGTTGCCCTTCTACAGAGTCGCGCATGGTGCGCAGGTTGCCTTACTACAGACCCGCGCATATCTCCCTCAAAATTAGTTTTTAAAAGTACGCGTTAATGGGAGATTAGTTATTTCATTTACCTTAATCCCATTAACTGCTGCAACCTCCCTAACCTTCGAGAACTGCCTCATTTCCTTCAGATAAATAGAGGCCTTGGGGAGGGGTTTGAGATTCATACTTGGAGAGCAAAGTTATGCTGGTGGATTTTATACAGAACCTTTGGAGCAGAGAAACTCAGAGTCCTTTGGTGACAGAGGAGTCCCTTGTTCAGACATTGGGTTGTAACCTAAACTCCCTCTATTACTGTTAATAAAGCAGATTACTTCTTCCATATTGTGTTTCATGTGTTGTGACTTGGTAAATATCTATATTTCATTATGATATTTGATTTGCCTAACATGCATCTTTATATATGAATCATACTGTATATTGGAAGGATCTTTGTTAACAAATTGAAGGAGGAATTATCCTGGAGATTGTAGAAGTGAAGCAAAGAGGAAGGAGTTAGCTTGGATCAACCTTCGTTTATTACAAGTAAGTTCCTGCTACTTCCCTATTTCCTATTTGTGCTTTTGTAATCAAATTGTCTGCAAGGTCATAGTACGTTGGTAACCCCCAGACCTAGGTTATTAGGTGAATTCTTCATTACAACACAGTGGTTAACAACCTTCAAGAATTTGTCTGTTAGCCATTGAAAAGATGGCATTCAGTGGCTAATGAAATGATATCCCTTTCTCCCAAGCCACTGAAACTGTTTTCCTAATGTCGCAGTGAAACTCATCTTTTGGTGGATAGTGGCCTAGCCAAATATTCCTTTTAACCGCTGAAATCCTGTCCTTTTTGTGGCTAATGAAATGTAAGAGTTTTCTCCTAAGACACCAAAACTAATTTTTCCTTAACTCCTTTTTTCCTACTTTTGGTGGTTAACATCCTTCTTGAAATGTTCACTAAGCTGCCAGAAGCAACACTTTTCAGTGGCTAATGAGATGTCTAAAGTCTCGCCTAAGCCACCGAAAGTGATTTCACTAGTTACTCCCTCGGGCCCAATTTTGGTGGTTAACCTTTATCTTGCGTTAAAATGTTAGCTTCCAAAACAATGCCTTTCAGTAGCTAATGGGATATTAAGAACCACGCTGAAGCCACCAAAAGCTAAAAATTCCAATTTCTTCAACCATAGCACAAACAGAGACCTTCAATTTATTAGTCATCTTCAAATATTTCATGACATGACTCGAATTATTCATACTATCAAAATAAATTTATTTTGGGAGATAACATCTGGCTCCTACTTCGGGGATGGGAACCTCCCTGTGAGGTCCCAAGAACCCTAGACCAAAATGCCTTTCCCTGAAAACAGCTAAAAACTTAACACTATCATTTATTGTTCCATTGGGCATGTAGTTTATTATGTAAGCAAAAACAACCTACTAACTAATAATTTACAATAACAAGGCCTCAGATCCTCAAATAAAGTAAAGTTTCAGAAAACGCCCATTCACTAGGCCATCAAACACCTCTTCCCCTTCCAAATTCTGCAATTTCAAGGTGTTATTCTTCTGTACCTAAGCTATGAAAAAAGGGACAATCGACAAAGAGTCAAACTTTCGATGTTTTCCCTTGTCCTTCCTGACAGTATCCCACTTGAGGACCCTATCTCCTACTTGAAAGTTGTCCACTTTTACCTTTTTGTCAAACATGACCTTGATCCTTTGTTGATGGGCTTCTGATTTTCCTATTACTTGTTCCTTGACTTATTGCAACTCCACCAAATCCATCCTCCTCCTCACCATATCATTTGGTTAATCTTCCTCTTCCTCAAAGAATTTTGCCACTGGCAGAATTAGCTGAATGGGAAAATTTTCCTGAGTACCATTAACTAATTTGAATGGAGAAGTCGCTATAGATCTTTTGTCTGTTACCCTATCAACCCATAAAGCAAACTTTAGCTTAGAATCCCAGCTTTTCTGATTTGTCTCCAATAGTTTTCTGATGATCTTGACTAGGCTTTTGTTGGATGACTCATCCATGACATTGCCTTGAGGATAATAATATGTGGAATGCACCAGTTGAATGCCCATTGACTCACACATTCTAACCAATGCGTTGACTTTGAAATCAAGTGCATTATCAGTCACTAACCTTACTGGGCATTCAAACCTGCTAAAGATATTCTCATATAAAAATTTCATGATGACCTAATGAGTGGCATTACTGGTGGGTACTGCCTCTATCCACTTGGTAAAGTAGTCTGTGGCTACTAGGATCCATTTATGCTTCCCACTGGAAGATGGATTTATTTCACCTATGAAATCCAGACCCCATTGCTATAAAGGCCCATTCACTACAATAGGCCTAAGGGGAAAGGATTTGAGCTACCACTTCAATATAAATCTTTGGCACTGGTCACAAGCCCTTACAAAGGTACATACATCAGCAAAAAAGGACTGGCCAATAGTTCCCAACCCTCAGGATCTTGTGGGCTGTGGTATTCCAATAATGATGCCCCACACATGTGCTGGAATGAAATTGATGCATGACCTGATTTGATTCTTCTTTATGTGGATATCTCAACAAAACCCCAGATAGATCTTTCTAGTACAACAGTTTATCAACTGTGCAGAATCTAACATATTTTAATTTAATAGCTCGTGCTTGATTAGGAGTGAGACTAGGAGGAACTTCTAATTTCTGCAAAAAATTAATAATACCTAAGTACCACTCACATGAAGATAGGTTTTTAGCCACTGGTTGAATGTCATTCTGATCTTGAACTCCCTCTACTACTACTACAGTTTGTAATTTTGCTGAATTGACAATAGTGAAGTTTATCCCTATTATTTCACAGTTTTCTTTAGCCATGAGTTTTTCTAGACCTAGTAATTTTACTAGATTAGTGGGCTTCACCTCTATATCAAACTCAATGAGATTGGAAATCAACTTAGCTCTCTTTCCATCAATGTCAAGCTGAGTCAAAACATCCTTCACAGCAGCTGAAGGGACATATACAAGAAATTTTGCATGGAGAATGTAAATCCTGAAGGTCTTCAATGACTTGATGAGAGCATAAGCATGTTTCTCAATTGGATCATACTTCATCTTAGCATCTCTCAAGGTTTTGCTGAAGAATGCAATTGGATGCTCGAGACCCTCATCATTTTTTTGTAACAACATAGTTGCCACTGTGTCATATGATGCAAAGGAGAAAATATAAAAACTCTTGGTATAGTTCGAACTAATCAGGGTTGGGGCCTCCATGATAGCCTTCTTGATTTATTTGAAAGATCTTCTTTCCTAGTCATTCCATTTTATTTCTGCATCCTTTTTTAGCATGGCTATTATGTGCTTTACCAGCTCAGAGAAATTAAGGATGAACCTCCTGAAAAAGTTTATCTTACCCAAAAAGGACTAAATATCCCTTTTTGACCTCAGTATGGACAGCTTCTGGATTTCTTCCACTCTTACCGGATCAATCTTTACACCTTCAGCTGAGACTATGTGACCTAGGAGTTTCCCCTCACTGAGTGCAAAATAAGACTTCTTAGGGTTGAGTGATATTCCAAACCTCACGCACTTTAGAAATAACCTCCTCAAATTTTACAAATGGTCATGATGGATGTGAGAGTAAACAATTAGGTCATCCAAGTATATAAGCAAAAAATTATCTTTCAACCCTACAAAAGCTAGGTCCATGGCTCTCTGAAAAGTATCCCCAGCATTCATCAGCCCAAATGGAATTTTAGCACACATGAAAGTTCCCTAGGGGGTGGTAAAAGCAGTCTTCTCTTGGTCATCAGGGTGCACAACAACTTTGTTGTATCTAGAGAAGCCATCCTGGAATGACATGACACTAGCACCTGAGACTCTTTACAATAGGTGTTCCATCTTGGGCAGTGGATAGTTGTCATTTTTGGAACATTTTTTCAGGTTTCTAAAATCCACACACAACCTAATTTCCCCATTATTATTCCTTACCATCACTAGGTTTTCAATCCACTTGGAATACCTAAGGGGGATTATGATTTTGGATTTGAGGAGCTTATGGATTTATTTTTCAATTATAGGCAGTAGGAGAGGACTGATGGATCTCAGCTTCTACTTGAAAGGGATGGTGTCCTTCTCCAAAGAAATCCTTTGTTGGATGATATTGGTGTCATAGGTTTTCAGGTCACTGTACTCCCAGGAAAATATATTAGCAAATTCTTTTATCAGGGTGCAAAATTTGGACCTTTGATCAGTATTCAACTTAGTCGACATATTTATCAGTTTTGGATGGCTTTGGCTACCTATGTTTTTCTCTTGGACAGCAGGGTCTTGCTCCTTTTTGACAGGCTTGAAAGGGACGTCATTATGATCAAAAAGTTCTTCCAGAGGTACTAGACCCCGAGGTATATAATTGCTTGGTAATTGGACAATATTCTAATAAACTACTTTATCTTTCAACTTGAGCTGTTGGGATTCCTTGATATTTTGGTTTTCCTGATCTATATGTATATAAGAGAATTCATCTACTAGTTGAAGGAATTTATTAAGCTCATCATCGTTCTCAAACACCTTCCAAAATTTTACATTATATGGCAGGGAAGGTCTATACATGACCTGAACATCATAGCTAAGCTTAGAAGGTAAAGGAGGAACAAACAGAATTGCAGAGATAGCCAGGGAATCAGCCAGGTGATTCAAATCCCTAGGTATATATGACAGTTCAAAAAACATAAAGGAGTCTCTGAGTTTCCATACCTCATCCCTGTAGGCCTCCAGTCTGACATTTTTTGCTTGAAAAGTGTTGTTGACCTACTGTATAATAAGGTCTGCATTTCCAAATATTCTCATGCACATTATCCCCATCTCCTTGGCAGCTTTAACTCCTAGTAGCAAGGCTTCATATTCTGCTATATTCTTAGTGGTTTTAAATTCAAGCTTATAAGACAGATGAATATTCTCTTTGAATGGAGAGATCAATACTACACCTGCACCTGCTGAGCTTTGAGTGCCAGCCCCATCAAAATAAACCTTCCACACTGTTGTGGTCACTTCTTTGAGCTGTTAAAAGGTGGGCTTGGTAAGATGGATTGGTGTTTGCTGAGAATCATCTATTTGTAGAATGCATGATCCAAAATTATTTTCTACTACATATATGGGGTGGTTCACTGAATTCCTTTCATTTCTTACGATGTAGGCAAGCTGATTTTCTTTGTAAAGTTGGAGACAGACATAAATTTGAGAAGCGGGCATAAATCTGAGTCAAAGGAATTTGCATAAGTTATCCTAGCTGTGGTATCAGTGGGCTTGATTTCAGTGGGGATCTTGTTGTAAATATTATTGAACCTCTTGGTGAAGTTGGAGACAGACTCCCCATTCTCTCTTTTCAAGTTGCTGAACTCTGTGATATAATAGAGGTGGTCTCTCCTCTCTCCCCAATTTTTTAAAAAGATGTCATATAGGGATTCAATGCCTCCTATTGATCCAATAGGCAATTATTTGAACCATTTCCTACCCTGACCATCTAGGATTTGTACAAAAACCATAGTCCACACATCTTCTTGTTCTATATTAATATTCTCAGCATAACTGTAAAATGCCTCTAGATGTTCTTCAACTATAAAATCTCCCTCTCCTGTGAACTTAGGCATGTACTTGAGGTAGTGTCCAGTGGGCATGGCTGAGAGAGGGTTAGGAAAATTTAGGGGGGCATACCTAGCTACCAGGATCCTTTCCATTTTGGTCAATTGAAGGGCATCCATATTGGAAATGGATATGGAGAGGGTGGAGTAAGGTAGTACTGATGTAGGTAGTAGATGAGAAGGTGGTCGTGGTAAACTTATCCCATTAGATTCACCAGGGATTGGATCTTCACAAGCAACAGTGCTTGAAGATGCCCAAACCCTAAATTTTTCTGATGTATTTATAAATTCTTGAGAATTAAGTGTTTCAACAGAAGAAATAATAGAAAAAATATTTATTGAAATACCTGATGTAACTTCCTTTGTAGTACTATTGGTCTGCCTTAGTGAAGCCTTAGCTCTTCTTCTGGATCTGAAACTAGTGTTGATGGTGGCCCCTGAGGGTTTGCTTTGGTACTTGGTCTTCTTGAATCCACCTTATTTCAATGGAGTCACCAGATAGATGATTCCAACCAGAATAGTGTCCAAGATTTGTCTATCATCAAATCAAGGATCTATGTCATCTCCCAGGAAAGATGAGCTTCAGTCTCCTCTCCCCAACAACGACGCCAATTTGTTATCACTCCAGGAAACTCCTCTAGGTTACAGCTCGAGGATGCTTGGTAACTTAAATATTTTTATTGTTTTCTAAGTGGATCAAGTCAGGTGACCTAGAAACCTCACACTCTCAAGACATGCATGAAACTCAATTAGGGATAAGGCTTCTAATTACCACTGTTCAGAGGTTGACAATATGGTGCAAAGATGGAGAACTTATCATGCTAGAATATTCATACATAAAACAAAGATATATAAATGGCTAATAATGACAAGGAAAGCACTTATAATTCAAATCACATCAATATTCCAATAGGGTGACAGCTATAGGACATCAATTAATATGAATAAAACCTGGATAACACATTCAATCATAAGCATAGATAAGACAGAAAATGGAAGATGAACATATGATAACAAAAGAGCTTATATTAGGTCATGAGCAATATGAAAAGTTTGACAATATTATTGGTCTACAAGTCCCCGAAGTCGAACCCTTTCAATAAAATAAGTCTTAGGCTTTATAGCCTTCAAAAAACTAATCAGATCCTGAAAACTTGGATCTGATTTAATAAAAATAGACAAAATAATTGTTTTTTGCATAATTAAGTCAAAAACTGTAATTAACTACTAGTCTAACTATCTGTAGAATTTGTTCACTGTTTGAACTTTTTGATAACTAAAGTAAGTACTAACAATCACTACCACTGGTCTTATGTTGGTTAAGTCACTGTTTTACTTTGACAGTTGAGTGTTGGTGACCTTTTCTACTATTATGTCACAGAAAAATTGAAGCATACCTTCCCTGATGTTTTCTTTAGCGTCCTTCATCTTTATACTTCATCCTTGAGCCATCCATGTTCGCCCAAAATGGGTCCTGCATGTCAAAAATTGATCTTATATCTCTGTCTACTTTCAGTGGTTAAGAGGCCAAAATATCGAAATGGTTAGTTGCCGAAAGTAGTGCTTTCGGTGGCTAATGAATTGCCTCAGCGTCCGCTTAAGCCACCGAAATCCCTGTTCTTAAAAAATTCTTAGGTTTCCTCCAAAATTATTATTTCTAGTCTATTTGCTTAGCTTTCTTCTTTAGCAGGCTCTATATTAGGAGGGTTAGCAGTAGCATTTCTTGCTTCTAGAGGCTGAAGGCTAACTGCAGCTTCAACCAGGATTTCCAATGTGAGGTGGCTACTAGGTTTTAGCTTAGCCTCCTTCATCTGCAGTTTTTGAAGACTAGTCATCCTATACAATCTTGTGTTGTCTTTCAGGTACCTTTTATTTAGTCTCTTTAGGAAAATATACCTTTCTCTCTACTCTAGGTAATATTTATGCAGCATCTTGTTCCTACTAGTCAATGTAGCATTATTTCTCTTTACC
Organism: Pseudotsuga menziesii; assembly: GCA_001517045.1. Lineage (NCBI taxonomy): Eukaryota > Viridiplantae > Streptophyta > Pinopsida > Pinales > Pinaceae > Pseudotsuga > Pseudotsuga menziesii. The sequence continues at coordinate 46,398 of LPNX011022923.1, read as the reverse complement.
TCTCTGACCAAAATTTCCATCTCATATACTTGCCTCAGCAACTGATTTATCTTTTGAGTCTTGCGATTGCTAGAGGAAGCCTTCTCTGTTGGTTCATCTTTCTCTTTTGGTGTAGGTTATGGTAGTTCTTTGATCTCTTCTACAACCTGTAAAGCTAGGTCTGCACCTTCCTCTTGTTCCTCTTCTGAATTTGAGTAGGGTAGGTTCAAAATGTTCTCACGGTGTGTTGTGACTTCCTAGCCCTTCTCACTGAAATCCAAGTTTATTTTGACCTTCTTGGATTTGGAAGAGGAAGGAGGTTGTTCTGCTACTGTTGGGGATATAAACCTTCTCTTTATTTTCCCACTTCTTGGTGTGCTAGAATTTTTGGCAGGAGACTTCTCCTTTTCTTCTGGCTGAAGGCCTATTTCAAAACCATTCCAAAATAGGAAATAAGGACATGCCATATTCCTCCTTTTCAGCAATTCTTGGATCAGCAGTTGGATAAGGCCATGATGAGACAGTCTACTAGCAATCTTGGTTGGTTGGGCCTTCACCTGGTGTTCCATCTTTGCCAAAATCCTGTGTAACTAAAAATGAAAATTCAATGGGCTTCTCCCGATGAATTGGTTCATCAATTCAAAATGGTAAATCATAGCTTTGTTATATCTCCCTTCACATGTTATGTAGACCACAATGGCCTTTAGTAGTTTCTGCCACCTCTCTTATAGCCAGGAGGATGGTACACTTTTCTTCCACACCACCTCCCTATGCTCAGGCTTTAGGTAAGATCTGAACTCTACATATTTTGGTATGAAAGTATAAACCACTTCTCTCCTATTCTAGGGAATTGAATCACTTCAGTAATTAGGGTTTCATCTATCAGGAATTCTTATTTACGTATGAGTTCCTTGGAGCCATCGAAGGAGAGGGAAAATTCCTCATCCACCTGCTAGTGTAAACCTTGAATCCTCTCACAAAACCTATAGCAGCCAACATCCTTAAAAAATTGACAGACCTCTGGATGTGCCTCCAGGTAGTTGATGTCTCCCAACTCCTTCCTGAGAGTAGGTCCTCCCTTCTTCATCTTGTTGAATGCCACTCCTGGTACCTGCAACAAATAAATTCAAGTTCTGTAGGATAGTTTTTTAGCAGGATGATTCTCTGAGATGGATTTCTGGTGGAGAGAAATGCCAAAGTCAAGGGTGGGGTGTACTAAATATTTCACACTAATTATGAGGGATTTATCCTGCATTATTGATGCTGAGGTCATAGGGTGATGGCTCTTGTTGGATCCTTTCGAGACCCCTGCCCAACAATTATGTTAAAATCAACCCTAGACACTCATTTGGATTTTCTGTAGTTTGGTGGACAGATGGAGGGAGAAGGAGGGTTTCATCACATCCATCATTATCAGTTTCAAATAATGACCTCCTTACTCATTTCCTCATGCAGTTATGCAGCCTCCTATCCTTTTAGTGGTTTATCACGCCATTTTTGGATCATTATTTTGCTGATGGGGTTTGATTTGATATATTTATAACTGTTTCTCTCTTTTACCTTTTCGATGGTTAACATCCTTCAGGAATTTGTTTGCTAGCTGCCAAAAATATGGCTTTCAGTGGCTAATGAAATGATATCCCTTTCGCCCAAGACACCAAAACCATTTTCCCAATGTCACTGTGAAACTCAGCTTTTGGTGGATAGTGGCCTTGCCAAATATTCCTTTTATCCATTGAAATCCCATCCTTTCGATGGCTAATGAAACATAAGAGTTTTCTCCTAAGCCACCGAAACTGCTTTTTCACCAACACCCTTTTTCCTGCTTTCGGTGGTTAACACCCTTCTTGAAATGTTTACTAAGCTTCCAGAAGCAATACTTTTCAGTGGCTAATGAGATGTCTGAAGTCTCTCCTAAGCCACCGAAAGTTCTTTCACCAGTTACTCGCTCGGGCCCGCTTTCGGTGGTTAACCTTTATCCTGTGTTAAACTATTAGCTGCTGAAACAATGCCTTTCGATGGCTAATAAGCTATTAAGAACCTCGCTTAAGCCACCGAAAGCTAAAACTTCCAATTTCTTCAACCATAGCACAAACAGAGACCTTCAATTTATTAGTCATCTTCAAATATTTCATGACATGAATCGAATTCTTCATACTATCAAAATAAATTTATTTTGGGAGATAACAAGAACATTCACAAAATTTGGTTGTTCCATGTTTACCCCTTCTTATCCTTCCAAGGTATGAGGAGAGTCTGGAGGTAAACCCTACAATCTACGAGATGACGTCTCATAAGTTTCTGAGCCATGCTGGTGGCCGAGGTTATCTAAACTATGTCAAAAAAGGAGAAAAGCACACAAACAAACCTACACAGAGCTAAAGGTCACAAGCAAACTTTAGTGATAGGACTAGTTCAGAATAGCTGGTCTCTCACCAGGATTGTTAAGTAGGTGCAACTCGCAATATACCTCAGGGGTACGTGTGTAGTAATCTCCCCGAATGTTTGTTTTGGTGTATTGCTCCATACAATACTACCAAAGGGGTTTTCTCATATGGACAGGGTATCCTAGTGGCGTCTCCCGATATACGCAAGGAACATGGGAGCTCGAATCGGTAGTAGTGTTGTCGAATGCACAACCATTCACAAGGGGCCTTCCCATATACAATCGAGTACATGAAGTACCTTTATATATACCTCAAGGGTACATGAAAGGTCTTTCAATATAATGACGGTATGTGAAAGAATCGTGCGACTCCTAGGTTGCATTGCATACAAATAACGATAGCTCCTACATTTTATGATGCCCAAACACGTCACTAACCTATCACTCAAATTTATATTCAATTTTAGACCTAAATCTACCATTAATTTTATCTAGATGATTAGGTGAATGTTTGTGAGGTGTTATCTCCAATAATAAAAAATTAATCTAAATGTAAATGCACTTTTTGACTTCGATGAGAACTAACTTGGGTAAGGAAGAAACCTTTTTCTTTTATTTTCAACAATATAACAAAAGAAAGTTGTTTCTAACAATCAAAACAAGATCCAATAAATAATGCAAAGAAAGTTCTTTCAAACACAAAAAACTCTTTCAAGTAAGCACTCTACAGATTCTGAAAATGAAAGAAATAAAACTAAGCCTCTAACATGCATGCAAAACTAAATTTTGGTACAATGTCAAAAAGACCTATTTTTCTGAATCACACATGAAAATAGAAATGGAAAATTTCACAAGCATAAACAAGAGGAAAATAATATGATTATTTTTGTATTTTTCTAGAAAATATGAGGCACACAAAGAAGTTTTTCTTTAAAAGAAACTAATATTCTAGGAAGAGGCTATATGATTTCTTTTCAAAAGAAATTTTTTTAGATACTTTACTAACAAAACTGAACTATGTTTCCACTTTCGTTTATAACAATAAATAAAATGAAATCTTTGGATCTGAGCTCAAATAGAGAATCAGACTCACAAAAATCAGCAATCTCAGACAACATACACATAGAAAAAGCCACACTAAAATCTTCAGAGAACAAGACAGTTTAAAAATTTGAACAAAAAATTCTTAGACAGTTTTAGGGCCTACCTCGGTGCTTTGAGGAGCATTGCAGCAGGGATTCCTAGGCTGAATCGGCGCTTCTAACTTTCTTGAACATAGGTGTCATCGGCGCTTTGTCAGTTAAGGAAGAAGGCAATGTCAATGCTCTAAACAAAGAGGGAAAAGGTTCCCGAAGAGGGATCATCTCTCTGTCATCCAAAGAGAAAGGCGCCGCTCGAACAATATACTGAAAAAATTAAGGGCCTGCAAGAGAAACCCGAAAAGACTAAATTGGACTGAACAAGGTAAAAACTACTTAGAAAAGAGGAAAAATCAGAAACATAAGATAAATGGCTTACCTTGTTAACTAAAAAAACTAAAGGGAGAGAGAACAACCTTTATAGGTGGAATAGTTACTGATGTTTGTAGATCTGGCTATATCTGCATCAAATCTGACTAGATCTTCCCCAGATTTGACTGGATTAAGCTATCCCCATTGGAGTTGCCAATTTTTTTATCAGGAATTCTCAATCAGTGCAGACACTGCTTATTCCTTTGCAAACTAAATCACAAATACAAAACAAAAAGACACAGCAACATATCCTTCCCTTGAACAATCAAATTAAATAGCATAAAATACAATATACCTCAACCTTGGATGTCTTGTCTTTTCTTCAAAAGTCCTTCCAATAGTTCAATATCTACAAGACAAATCGAACGACAAGCAAACAAGATGAGAGCATCATGATAGATTGATTATTCATATTAATGATCAAGGAATCTAATAATATCTGATTAAAATCAATGCATCAAATATATGAAATGGAAATGTCTTTGTATTAATTATGGATGAGAAGGAAGTACAACCAAAAATCCTTGATGTCGATGGCTTCGATCTCAACAAGAATGCCTACAATATTCTATAACTATGAAGACCTCTCCAACCATAATCTAATATCTGCTTTGCCTCTGATTCAGACTTCAAACTAATGGCATAAGGGTGCTTTTTCTGTCCTCCTCCACTTCTCAAGATGAAGGCTTCATTTATAGGCCTAGAACTCAAGAGATGACTTGGAAAAAGGATAAAATGCAATCCCTATAGGTGAGGGGGGTGAATGCCACCTCTCCCAAACATATAGGAACTAACCCCACAAATGCTTCTGCATGGAAGCTTCCAAGAACTTCTTTTTTCTCATTTTCTGACCATCAATGCACTTAAAAAAACTGACAAAGGCGTCGACCTAAGGTTGTTTCCAAAGAAAGGACACAACGACGCTTATGGGTCCACTGAGACAGGCGCTGTCGACACTCTGTGCAAAAAACATGAAGGCGCCGTCCCTTCTAGGTATGGGAAAAAAGTGACCAAGGTGACTCAAGACAAGCTTACTGGGACGTTGAAAGTCAATGTGAAGTTTTCCTGAAGGATTAGAAGCAATGTGAGATTTCTAGGTGCAACAGTTGTGATTTGGTCGCTCACGAAGATTATTACTGGGGAGTGCGCAATAAGGATTCAACCTTATTCCCCAGGAACCACCTAGCTCTTCCTAGGGTAGGCGAACTGAGGTAACATTGGCTCAGTCATCATACCAACTCCCCACCTGTGGAATTATTGAAAGGGCAGGTTGGAAGCATAACACCTTGATAATTTTAGTCGTGACGAGAATGCAATGTTAAAAAACTTATATTTCAATTAAGGGAAAATAAAATTGATCATAAAGAACTTAAATAATAATAATAATAATAATAAATAAATAAATAAATAAATAAAATAAAAAATGATAAATTAAATTAAAAATGATAAATATATAAAAAATAAACTTAAATAAACTTAAATCATGCTAAATTAAGAAATCAGTTAACAGAGTAAATTAAGGAACTTGAACTAAAGTGAAACCCTAAATAATAAGAAAGGAATTAGAGGACTAAAGATAACTAAGAAGTGGGTTCATAAATGAAAATAATAATTAATTAATTAATTAAAGTAACTAAAGAGTTAGTTGAAAGTGATGCATGGGATACATGGGAATTAATGAAATGGTTAATAAAATCAAAAGAAATTGAAGAATGGGGGATCTTCATCTTCTTCTTCTTTAGTTTTTCCATAGTGGGATCCCAAACCCTTTGGGTGGCTCTGAGGTGACTGTGGAAGGGTGTGGTTCAGTATGACATGAGTGAGTTTGAGACACTCCTAGTAGTAGACTCACGTCATACTTCCATTGCTATAAAAAATTTTCAACCCTGTTGAGCTCAGGGGTCACAAGGGAAGGATAGTACATGTTAGGGTATGATAGGGAGGAAACTAGTGGATATGGCACGATTGAAAATCCAACAAAAAAGAAATAGTAGAGCAAGGAAAAAACAACCTTCAGCCTCTTCCTCAAATGGAAAATACTAGGGATTTACAGGTATTTAAAGCATTTTGAATTTTTTATGTTGCACAAGTTAAGAAAATAGATCTTCTTAAACTCCTTGATCAGATCTAGATTTATGCATGTTATTTTGTTTGGTCAAACCCCATGGAGTTTCATTACAACAATCCCCAATAGAATGGTGTTGCGAAAAGAAATAATAGAACCATTATGGAAGTAGTGAAGATAATGCTTTATGACCAAGACCTTCCCATGAATATGTGGGTTGAAGTAGCAAGAACAAATGTGTATGTGAAAAATATATTATCTCACAGTTCTCTTCGATTCAAGACTCGTGAACAAATGTATACAGGAAAGAAACCTGAAGTGAGCCATCTCAAGATATTTGGTTTTCCATTATATGTTCATATTCCGAAAGAGAAGAGAACCAAGTTGGATCGTTTTGAAAAAAGGAAACTTTTGTTGGATACTGTGAAGTCTCCAAATCCTTTAGGATATACATTTAAGGATTCCATCATATATATATTAGTATGGATATAACATTTGACAAAGAAACAACTTTTAATAAATCCAAAAGGTGTCAGATTGAAGAAGTACATGAAGAGGATGTACTTCTCAGAAAGGTACAAGAGAAACCCTCTCCTGAAATAGTAGCATCAAAAGATCATGATATGCTAGAACCTTACGAACCCCCTACTATGGATATTTCTCAAAAGAGAAAACATTCTTGGGTTAGAAAAATCATACAAAAAGTAGAGAAGTATGGATCTCCAGAAGGCTCCACAAGAACAAGAAAGAGATCAAATCCATTCTCCAGCTATGTAGCTTGGATGTGTGATATTCTAGATCAAGAACCCATCAGCTACGATGAAGCTGAACAAAAGAAAGAATGGGTGGAATAAATGATGATAGAATATCATTCAATAATGAAGAATCATGTTTGGAATAGAGTACCCAAACCAGAAAATAAGAGTGTGGTATATTCAAATTGGATCTACAAGATAAAACATGATGCTAATGGAAGTATTTAAAAAAACAAGGAAATATTTGTCACTAGAGGATTCTCCCAAAAAGACATCATTGATTATGAAGAGAGATTTGCTCCAGTAGCAAGGTACACTTCCATCAGAACCATCATGGTACTTTCTTCCATGATGAAGTGGGATCTACACCAAATGGATGTAAATACAACCTTCCTGAATAGTGTGATTGAGGGAGAAGTATACATCAAACAACCGCAAAGATTTGAAGACACAAACATAGTAACTCGTGTATGTAAGTTGAAAAAGGATTCATATGGACTAAAGCATGCTCCTAGAGCTTGGTATGGAAGAACAGAAAGCTTCTTGACAAGCTTGTGATTTACCAAAAGTAAAGCTAACCATAACCTTTACATGAAGTTTATGGATAATGAACCTGTAATGCTATTTGTGTATGTGGATGATCTATTTTTTACAACAAATGAGAAATAAATTACATATTGTGAGAACAATCTATCTAAATAATTCAAGATGAAATATCTTGGATTGATGCACTATTTTCTCGGGATGGAAGTGTGGCAGAGCCCAGAAGGAATTTTTCTTAACCAGGGACAGTGTGCAGTGGAAATATTAAAAATATTTGATATATTGGATTGTAAATCCATGGCCACACCCATGGATGCCAACCCAAATTTTTTATTTGATGAATCATCAGAGTTAGTGGATATGACTTGGTACATACAAATTATTGGGTCGTTGTTGTATTTAATGAATGAAAGTCCAGATATATGCTTTGATGTGAACACCTTGATTCTATATCTAGTTAAACCTATATGATTTCACCTGATAGATGCAAAGTATTTGATGAGGTACCTAAAAGGTACGATGGAATTTGGACTATAATATGATAGAGATAATGACTACAGATTGTATGGATACATGGATTCATATTGGGAAGGAAGTGTCACAAATAGAAAGAGAACCTAAAGTGGACGTTATTGTCTAATATCCTCCATGATCTCATGGTTTATCAAGAAACAATCCAGTGTTTCTCTCAGAACGGCTGAAGCAGAGTACATAGAAGCTTGCTCCACTAGTTGTGAAGAAATATGGATTCACTGAGCTAACGTCGGGTCTATTTGACATGGATTTGGATACCACAGTGATTCTATGACAACCAAAGTTTTCTAAAGATGACAGAGAATCCTATGTTCCATGATAAATCAAAGCACATATAAATACGATATTTTTACATAAGGCATATGGTACAGAAGGTAGATATAAAACTCCAGTATGTGAGTAACAATGAGCAAGTTGTTGATGTGCTGACCAATCCTCTATCTCAAGTAAAGTTTGAATACTTCCGTGACAATATTGGTTTAGTCCAAAAATTTTCCTCTCGAGGAAGAGGGATGATATAGATCCATCCTTTCAATGGGGAATATTGATGATGATGATACATACTTTCCTCTTAAGGAGGAAGGATGAAGACATGAAACCTCCTCAAAAAAAGAAGAAAAGAAAAAAAGGGGGAGTAGGTTGATGATATGGATCCTCCATAGAAAGGGGGAGTGATGGAGAGAATTTCATTAATGATGGGACGAAAGTTATTATCCAGTATAGAAGAGGCCAAGTGTGCTTGTAGATGTCAATGATGTCCGACATTCACTTGTGGATGATAGTATCCTCTTTTGAGGATGGTATTGTGGACAATAAAACTTTGCTCTTGAGAGTGGTGCTAGCTCGTAATGGCTAAGGATGGTCTTGCAGACAATAATCTCGCATAAAGAGTGTACCTACATTGATTTGTATATGTCATAGAATATCACTCACTTGGGAGTGGTCCTATATTTAAAGTTGAGTATGCTATACAATGTGTTCTTGTGGATGATAGGTCCTGTAGTTAAATGTGGACAAGATCTGCAATTGCAGATGATACTCTTGTATGGAGAGTGTTCCTACATTCATTTGTATATTGCATAGAATAACAATCAATTTGGAGTGGTGTTATATTTAATGTTGAGGATTCTCTATGATGAGTCCTTACGGATGACATGTCTTGCATTTCGGTGCAGACGAGATATGTAGTTGTAGATGATACTCTCTCATGGAGAGTGTACCTACATTCATTTGTAGATGTCGTACAATATCACTATATTGGGAGTGGTACCAACTTTAAATATGAGGGTTCTATACAAAGATTCCTTATAGATGAGAGGTCCTACATTCAATTGAGGATGAGATTTGCATTTGCAGGAGATACTCTTGCATGGAGAGTGTTCCTACATACATATGTAGATGACGTAATATAACACTTGCTTAGAGTGGTCCTATCCTTAACAAGATGAGGATGGTATACATTGATTCTTGCATTCATTTGTAGATGATAGGTCATCCATTCATCTACAGATGAGATCTACATTCAGTTGTATATACTATGGTCCTTCATTCATTTGTGAATGATCCAGCTAGTCGATACTATGGACCCTCCTCGTTAACGAGGAGTAGGTTGATCAGGATTGCATTCTCCTTAGACTTATGTCCTAAAGTGATATAGATTGATCATCCTGCAAATATATCATGTGTACCATAGCTAGTGTGGTAACAAAGGATCAAGAAGATAGAAATGCTGCTGCAAAGGATCAAGAAGATCGAAGTGTTGCTGCAAAGGATCAAGAAGATCAAAGTGTTGTTGAAAAGGATAAAAAGATAAAAGTGTCGCTACAAAGGATCAAGAAGATCAAAGTGTTGCTACAAAGGATTAAGAATATAGAAGTGATGTTGCAAAGGTTCAATAAGATCGAAGTTATACTACAAAGCGTCAAGAATATCAAAGTGCTACTACAAGGGATCAAAAGATTGAAGTGTTGTTGCAAAGGATCAAGTGATCGAGTGTTGCAAAAGATGAAGACTTGGTGATGTAGAAGATGATGTTCTAGTAATGAATACATTGAAGATATTCCAGTAACTCTTCCATTTGCTGAGGTTTATTGAAAAATCATTATGATGTATAGATGTATTACCTTGATACTACTAAATATTCTCTTTCTCTCATTACTCCTATAGTTGATGATGGTGTTGTCAGTAGAATACCCTTCTCCTTAAGGGGGAGTGTTGAAATATTTTTCTGAAGTAGTAATACACCCTTAGTACTTATTTTTGACCTTAGGCTAAGATTAGTTTCCCACATGTAATGATATCCTATGGTTTAGACTTAGGAGAGTTAATTTGGCTAAGTATATGGTTATTTTAGCCTATTCACACCTACAACAATGCCCTAGTTGGTCAACCTAGCCCATGTGAACCCTCATTAATGCATTGGGGAACTACCTCCTTGATTTGTGGGGTCCAGGATTGACCAAATGCACTAGTGGTGTATTTGGCCTGATCCTAGGTGCATTTATCGCCACCTAGAGCACCCACTCACCTCAATATTCTCACCCACTCTTTTCTACGACTCAATAATGACCCAGCACACCTCAGCAATGTTCACATGAGGATTTGTGATTGTTTGGGTTGAGTTGGGTCTCCATTGGTCCACCTAGGGGGGATCGAGGTCATTTCACACCTTGACACATGTACAAATCCAATTGGCTTACAGAGCCACTTTAATTTTTACAATGTATTATAAATAATATATTATAAGAATATGATAAGCAATCAACACCTTTCACATGTGTTGTTCCCACTATTTTCTGTTTCTTTGTTTTCTATTGCATCTTTTGTCAAACAGTTTGATGGTGAAATTTTTATAGCTCCTAGATCTAACTTGAGATGCAATTATCACATGGTATCAAAGCTTGTTGGAGCTGTAATAAATCTTGTGAGGTTGAGTTGTTGTTTAAGGCATATTTCCAGTTTATGTGAGTGTTTTTCATTGCAGGGTTTTACAACAACTTCATGGATTTGAACGTTGTTCCTCTCCTTTACCCATTAAACTATTCTGAATGGAAGTAGAACATGTGTGCATATCTCAAGAGGAAATGTCTCTATGATGTGTCCATTGGAGATGTGAGAGAGAGAGAGTCCTATCAAGAGAAGGATGCTTGCCTTAATGAGGATGATAGAGCCTATGGAACTATGTGTCTAGCTATACCTCCTACAATGTGCTACATCCTTGATTCTGTTGATTACCCATTCGAGCTTTGGAGAAATATAGATGAAGCTATTGGAATGAAACAATAATATGTGAGCTATATGGAGAGAAAGAAGATGGGAACCTCCTTATGTGTTATTCCTCCTATGATCTCGTCCTCATGCATTTCACAAGAAGTTGTTCAAAATGAAGAAGAAGAAGTATCCAAAGATTCAACAAATGATCCAGCTCAAGTTTCTTCCTCTTTGGATTCCTCTCTTTGTTAAGAAGCTATGTTTCATGAAGAGAGAATACGATTTGCTTCCATCACTACTGCTGAATATTTATCTATCCATTCTACACCCTTCTCCTATATGTCTTATGTTATGAATGGGAAAGATGTATTGCTAGTTGATTGATGTTAATAGTGAGCCTTTTCTGGAAGATAGGTTTTCTTCACATGAGACTATTGGTTGGAAAGATAGATATGTTTGGATGTCAAGTGAATATATCTCATTGCTTCACACTATTTTTCCCATGTATTCCTCCACCATCCCTAGTAAAGTTCCTTCAAGTTCATATGAAGATGGAGAATCCTTTGCCATCACAATGGCATATTTGGAAATCTTGTTCCACATTCTTTCCGCTAATTACAGCCTTCATTCGAAGTTGATGCTTCTAGATCCTTATGACTCGCTTGGGGTCACCTATTCTCAAGCAATTTCAATCTCTTTCAGGCATGGCACCTTGTTTGGCTTGAATTTCAGGTTTGAATAGCACCATTCACTCTCTCATCAGTGCATTTCAGTTGTTCTACATGGTCTAAGGATTCATCATGTAGCTACACCTAAGTTGGTTGAGCACATTTCACTTCTTCCCAAGAATAAGATACATCCAGACATTTTCATTTGGTTTGGAGCATATGCATTTTTTTTTTAATCTTCTATGTCATAATTATTTTTTTGAGGGGAGCTTTTGTCCCATGAGGTTTTCCTCCTTACCTTTGTTACATGGATCAATAGAATTTTGTTGTAAAAAATGAGTTTTGCCTTAGTTCCAAGGCCTTAATAAATCATGAGAAGTAATAAGTCTGGATTAAGGGGGGGCGTCAAAGAAGTAATACACCCTTAGTGCTTAGTTTTGACCTTAGGCTAAGTTTATTTTCCCACATGAAATGATATCCTATGGTTTAGACTTATGAGAGTTAATTTTGATAAGTATTTGGTTATTTTATCCTATTCACACCTACAATAGTGCCCTAGTTGGTCAACCTAGCCCATGTGCACCCTCATTAATGCATTGGGGCGCTAGCTCCTTGATGTTTTGGGTCTAGGATTGACCAAATGCGCTAGTGGTGTATTTGGCTCGATTTGGCTCTCCCAAGTGCATTTATTGCCACCTAGAGCACCACACTCACCTCAATATTCTCACCCATTCTTGTATAGGACTCATTAATGACCCATAACACCTCACCAATTTTCACATGATGTTTCGTGACTTTTTCTGCTGAGTTGGGTCTCCATTGGTCCACCTAGGGGGGATTGAGGTCATTTCTCACCTAGACACATGTACAAATCCAATTTGATTCCAGAGCCACTCAAATTTGTCCATTGTATTATAAATTATGTATGACAATAATATGATAATCAATTAGCAACTTTCACATGTTGTGTTCGAGCTAGTTTCTATCTCTTTGTTTCTCTTTGTTTTCTCTTGCATCTTTTGTCAAACACTTTGATGGTGAAATTGTTCTATATCCTAGATATAACTTGAGATGCAATTCTCACATATTGTAACTTTGAAGAATATTCTAAATGTATGTTAGTGATGTATCCCAAGGGAGATGTCTTATTCCTTTGTCATGATGTTACTATTGTATTTTCTTATCATAGATTCATGACATAAATCCTCCATTGTAAGTCAGGTCAATAGTACCCTAATGAATTTAAAATAATATTTTTTTTATATTTCCTAGGTGAATTCATCCCAGTCAATTTAATGGGGCCGACTTGTTAGGTTAAATGTCAAGTGAAAAACAAAAGTATAAATAGAGAAGTTACGTTCCTTATTTAAACACAGATTCACACCTGTGTATTGCGCATAGGAGAGGGAGAGAGAGATACTAGTAAGGAGGATTACATGTTTTGGGGTTTTATCTTATACATATTATATAGAGGAATTTTTGTTTGGTTTTCTTCCCCTTGAGGGTTTTCTAGGATAAATATGTGTCTATCTTGTTATTGTGTTTCTTTCAATGATTTTCCATATGTTATTGATGTGAATTTGGATTAAACACTAATGATATCTAGCTAAGCATATGAAATATTAACACATATCCAAATAGTTAAAGGGAAATATTTATGTGATAATAATTGCATGGTTTTACATTTCTGTACTCACCTCATTCATTCACCTAACCATAAAAGATAAAATTAAGCACTATACTAGGGTACAAATATTTGGTAATTTGAGTGATAGGTTAGAAGACATGTTCTAGCATCTATAAACATAGGATTTGTCATTACTAGATTGCACTTCATCCTAGGTATCACGTGGTTCTTTCACGTACCAACCACTATATATAACAATTTTTCACATACCTTTACGGTATATCAAAAAGTTCTTCACGTAGTCGGTAGTATATCGGAAGGCCCCTTTCGAATGGTTGTGCATTAGATGGCACTAACACAGATTTGAGCTCCCACGTACCTTCTATATATCAGGAGACCCATCTAGGAAACCCATACCAATTGATAAGATCCTTTTGGGGCAATACACTGAGAACAACACTCAGTGAGATGCTACATATGTGTTTTCTAGGTACTCAGGTATTCAGGAAAGGGTATGATCCCAATCCTCCTTGTCATGTTTTACCGTTGGACCCTGTGGTATATCACGAGTTGCAAAAACTTTAAAATACTAGTGAGGAACTAGTTTTCATCAGCCCCTCCTATCCCTTAAGTTTACTTGTGACCTTAGGTTGCATAGGATTATTTGTGTGTGATATCTCCTTTTGATAAAACCCTATAGTAGGATTTTTTTGACTAGCATTATGGTCGAGTTACATATGAGATAGTCTCATAGGTTGTAGGGTTTTCCACCTCAATTTCCTCCTGATATGGAAGAAATGGAAAGGGAAACCATCGACCAACCGGCTATGTTTGATTTCCATGTAGAAGGAATTCCGGTTAGTGAATATGGGGAAGAGGTTTTGTTGGCACTGGGATTTGAGCCCCCAAGGTCGAGCGAGGGGAGGCCACTCCCGAGAAACAACAGAATCACTTTAGACCACGCCTCCGGCCCTATGTAGTCAGAGAGGGATCTCTCATTTGCCACTGGAGTCTACTCCGCATAAGATTTTCAATCTCATGTGTCACCAGAGTTTACTCCGCATAGGATTTTCAATCAACATAATCAAGGGGCTGCGATATTGAATGGGGAAAAGTATGTTGGGGAAAGGTTCATGGTGGGATTATTGGGGGCAAGGGACCATGGGAAAATGGAGTTGAAACTTGTGCAAGAAATGATTACAAAGGGAAAGAATGATGTGGGGTTTCAAACAGAGGAAAGATAGCCGTTGATCTCCCAATCAGGAGATATTTAGCGAGCGATTAGAGGACAAGAAGGGACAACCCATCGCATGGAGCACCAGCAAGATGAATTCCATGCAACTTTAGAAGAACCATTGATAAATGCCTAGAATAATAGCAGGAGCATAGTGAGTATGAATTCCTAATCGTTATACACTAAGTTGCAGACATGAAAGAAATAAAAAAACTGGAATGGAAACAGGAAACACATTTACACGTAAAGGAAAATACATATTGGGAAAAGCAATGACACATGAATATCTACCGTGAGAAATAGTTCTTTCACTGCAATTTATTCATACATAGGTATCAATTTTTTTACAAATGGGGAGCCTCAGCCCAGGAATGTTTCCCAATCCAATCCACTAACTCCTTTCTCCCTCTATCAGGAGCATTTTTATACAATCCTATCACTGAGACTACTGAGCTAAAAGCTGTTACAAGTCACCATCATGCGTTAACAGTGCAAGGAGTGGACTATCGCCACGTTTTACATATATAAATAGACATTATTGTGCTAGTGGCCATATTCATCCCCAGTAATCGTTCGACACGTTTGGCCGCCATGACGGATGATGAGTATGATGCCTCCTTCTATGCTTTGAGGTGTGTGCTTCCACCATGTTCAAATGTAGCTTTTTTCATGGGTACACACTAGTGAGGTAGTTGGCCTCCTTCCCTAGTCTAGTCACATCTGCCACCTCCTTCCCCACATGGTAACACTGTTATACATGGGCTCTGGAAGAAGTGTCGCATTGCTTATAGTTGAGATGAACCTGTGGGGTGGCTTGTCATTCTTGTACTTCTCACCTCCAATGAGGTGAGTTCTCCCACAGGAACTAGGGTGTAGTGTATCTACACTAGCCCCACCACCCTTAGAAAGTGAACTTCACAAACAGGGCTGTTAGGGATTTAAACCCCTGATGCTCCCATCTCAATGAATGTTTATATAGGGAACAATTAATGGATGTCCCCTTCTGCATAGGATTTGGTGGGTGAGATGGTATCAGGGGTTCCCGAAAAAACACTTCGGTGGGATAAGTGTCCAGACCTCGTGTTGTTTGAAACGCGGGTATCACGTCTAGGCCCCAATGGCTAGTGTCACCATTGGCATGCAAATACCAATGTGATGAGTGGGTGTGGGACCTTCTCACCAACCATTAACACCCCCAGATGAATAAGCTTCTCAAACCATATCTTCGTCGTCAAACTCTATCAGGCCTTTGCAGCTTCGTGGAGAAGTAGAACTTGGGTTCTGGAGATCAGTTAGTTCACTCTTGTTGAACTGAAAGGAGTCTTTATAAGGATTCAAGATTGATATTCACAAAGGTTGGTCAACATTCCTGCACAATCTGTCATCAAGTGTATCTGTTATCAATATGTGCAAAGGCACGGGAAGAGTAATCTTCTACTTGATGGGGATCTGGTCACTTCGTTTCATCAATCGTGGCGCTTCACCATCAGCTATGGGAAATATTTCATGTACGCCATCTAGTCCAAAATGAAGTAAAAAATGGAATGGCCTCCTGCATCATGGTGGATTTGCCTCGTGTGAGTAGCAGATTCACTGGATACTTTTCTTACTTCTGTAGGCCAACTCATACAAAAGCCGCCTATCTCCAGGGAACATATTTTTTCCATAGGGATGGCTCCTCTTGAAGTAAACCACATTCCACACTTACAAACTGGGGAAAATAGTGCCGCTGGATAAGACTTCATGGCATCAGAAGAATCAACCAATCTCCAATGGGGCAGATTTCATGCGTGAATGCCTCCTCTGTTGTCATCTCGACACTGGATGGGAAACCTGCACCTTGGGAGTCTTCTCAGTCGTCCAATAGAAGGAATATTTCACATCCACCATGCACATTCCATTCATCATACTGCCAACTTTTCTCCTCTGTACACCGTGAACAGTTCGAGGGTGTGACATGTTCTTAATCGTCGATCAAGACCGACCTTCCATGCAGTCGTTGATCCAAGTGGGCCCCACAATCTTTACAATGAGAAAATTTGATATTCATCCATGCTAGTTCGCATTGTGAAATGAACCTGAGCTGTAGATTTATCTCCTTCTTCATCATGGTCATTGATCTTCGTGATCTCTACCGCCCTTTCACGATTTGAGATTGTAGTTTTACTTATACAAGTGTGGATTGCGAAATTAATTTAGGCCATAGATCTACCCCAGACCTCATCTCATCCATCAAAATATTTTGATCTTTAACATGTTTCACAATCTAGGATGAGAGCTTTGATCGTGAAGTTTGCTTGCACGAACCGGTTTGGGGCCGGTGATCCAGCTCCAATCAATCGCCGCCTTTGATTATGAATCCCACCCAATGCTAACAACGCGCCTGCCACTTTCCTCATTGAAGGGTGTTCATATGATATTTGAGGGACTGGGACCCTCACCGAACCTCTGTCAGGATCTTAGATCAACTGTTAAAAATAGAGTGTTAACAACTTTCTTCCTTTGAAAATCCAACCACTCGTGTGGTAGTTCAACAACCTTCTGCAAAAGGTACAATTTTTTTTTTTCAAATGGAGGGTCAACCTGGTCCATGAGATTTGGTCTTTACCCACCCATTAGACAATATTGTGGCTTCATAATTTCATCAAATAGATCCTTTCTAGGATACTTCTTTGGGACATGATATCTCAGAATACAAAACCACCACTTTACCTTATGTTACCCCCCCACGAGAAACTAGATTCGGTACAAATGAAGAAATCCTCGGACCAGTACATGAAACTCTTGCTCTTTTGCCTAGGATGGGGGAGAACATAAGGAGAAGGAGTATTTCTCCTCTACCCCACTATTCACAATTATCTTTCCTTGCATACCACACTCTTTAACCATCTCACATGGTTCCTAACTTAGGGTTACTAATTCAAAATATGGCCACTTATGATCCAAGTCAACACTCCATCCCTACCCTACTAGCTTGGAACTCCCCATCTGTTTTGAATTCTCCTATACCTCCCACCACTGGGGGGAAACCCCTAGCCCAAGTTGCTTCATCAACTAGAGGAACTATTTCTAGTATGGGAAAAATCTTGTCGTAGGACAACCAAAAATTAGTATACCTTCGAGAAATACCAACGTACTTATCCCCTCTTCCTGTACGAGACAACCCTTATTGGTCCAACCTTCCTTGAATAAACCTTCATGGGGTTACATATATCCAGGAAATCAACTCCATGTAGTCAATGAAAATTACCAAACTACATAGTCAGGAGTTGTTTATGACAGAATACCTTACCCCAGAAATATGTAGACCCCATGGGGGAAACCTAATAGGTCAAGTGTCCTCATACCCATAGGACCACCTTTCAATACTATTGGAGGTTATGCAAATCAACCTTTTGGAGGTCCACCACTGATAGGTCCTCCTTTTGGATTTCCATATTCTGGAGGTCCACCACCCGATGGTCCACCTTTCGGAGGTCCCCCAACTGGAGGACACCCTCCACCTGGATTCTCACCCTCTGGAGGTCCACCTCCCCCAAGAAACACAACACCTCAAGGTCCCTTAGGAGGATCATTTGTGAATCAACCACCTAATCAACTTCTCATGGGAACATCGTTGCAACAATTTATCAATCAACTTACAATACTATTGGTCCACAAATGCCTTATCAGTATTACCAGTAGCCACAACTTAACCGAAAACTCCCATTTTTGGATACTTTGGACTTTTCATAATTTTCCAAATTTATTAATGATCCAATTCAATACACCCCTTTTTGTCCTACACTTCCAGTCAAATTACCATCAGACATCCCCAAGTTTGATGGGAAGCAGGGTGAAGGCCCGAAAAACCATGTTATGACCTTCCATCTGTCAAAATCCTTGATGGAAGACTCCATTCATTTGAGGCTCTTCCATAGAAATTTGACTGGTACAACCACTCAGTGGTGTATTGAACAACCACAACATTCATTTGTAGACTTAAATTCACTAGCAACTGTATTCCTTACCCACTTCCAGCTACCCATCCTATATGAAACTGGTACATATATTTTGACTTCTCTTCAACAAAATACTTCCACTCACATATCAGATCACATTCATGAGTGGCAGAGAAATCGAAGGTTAATACAAGATATAATTGCAGGTCAACTGTTAGCTTACGGATTTACTAAATCTTTTCTTCCTCCTATTTCCTGAGATGCAGCTATGGGAATTGTTTTCACAGAGGAACACGATATTAGTCGGGCTCAATATTTGGACTTAGTTTATTCTTAGTCTGAGACCTTACATGATTTGATCCCTAATTCTTCTCACCCTAGCAATGATCCCACCAAGACACCTACCGAAACTTCTGTAGATGGTGTTGTAGGTTTAATCGAACATCCATCCACAATGAAACTTCCCAACCAACAGAGTTATTCTGCTACTACTATTTCTTCCAAGGTGAATGCTATCCAATATTCGCAAACACCTAATAATAAATAAAAAGGTAAAGGTAAAACTAAAAAATATGGAAACCAGTAGGAGAATCCCAATACCATGACTCCAAACAATGATTCAAAGCCTAAGAGGAAAGTTAATTAACTCTATATAATGTGTGGACGTGATCACTTCATGAAGGAGTGTCCTTTATGTGAATAAATCAATAGCTTTTTGAAAATTAATCCTACAATGACAATGTTAACTGACCCTTTCCCAACCCAACAAAAATTAATCTATCATACATCTTTGCATGGTCCCTATTCCTCCACCGAGGAAATTAGAATTATGTCTTCCAATACCATTGCGCTAGCCACAAAGATTTAGACATACAATAAACTTCCTAAGAAGAAATATTAAGGTTCTTCTCCCAAGAAGACTCCTCTTGCCAATTCTTCTCCTTCACCTCCTTCTAATAGCGTTATTAGCATTGATAAACCTATTTTTGGCACAATTTTACGCCCTCCCAACAGTACAATCTCAAAGTTAGTTTTAAATCTAAGCATTCGAGATGCCCAATTATACAACGTTGTTGAATATTTAGATTAGGAAATGTGCGCCATGTTTACACTGGAAGTACTCCAAATTTTATCTACAAAGTGTAAAAAATTGTTGTCAGCTCTAGGGGCCTTAGATCAAGAGAATTCTAATACAAAAACTTTTAATTTGGATGATTTCAAGAGGAGACTCTCACATCAATTAGCTTTCCAGATCGCTACCAAAATTGTTGGAAAGACTATCTGTCATACCGTTTTGGACGAGGGTGCCTCTACATCAGTTATGTCTTTATCTTGTTGGAGAGACATTAGTTCTTCGAAAATCAACTATTCACCTACCACCATTAATGCTTTTGATTCTCACAGCTTTCAACCCTATGGATTACTGCCTGCCATCCATGTCGAGGGGCAAGTCAGTCTCCATTCACATTGAATTTTTTGATGCTCCTTTGGATTACAACTCACTCCTAGGTTGTAACTGGTTTTATGGTATGCAAGTTGTATCATCGACCATTTTTCGTATCGTCTAGTTTCCATTCCAAGGAAAGATTGTTACTGTTGATCAGTTAGATTTCATCATGCCTAGTGCCATTAAAAATGATGCAAATAGAGTTCTGCTCTTGAATACCCCATAGTATAAGGATATTGGATTAGGCCTTATCAAAGACTCTTCATTAATGTGAGTCTTTCCTTTATCATATCCTCTTCCTGCTTCACAAACTGCATCAATTAACATGATTTATACCTCTCATGCAGACAAAGGAAAAGAAATTGTTGATGAATCAACATCCTTTTCCCCTTTCGAAGAAATTTACAATGCAATCCAAGCAATCTCTCCACCAACAATCTGGCGGAATGTCAAGCCGTGATCGAATTGTTGATGGAATCCCTAGCTAATGATGTAAGGGAAATTAGGGTTTACCTAGATTCTGAACTAGTCGTCCAATGACTTAATCAAGTCTACACCATCCAAAATCCCCCGATTCTTCATACTTTTCAAAGAGTTAGGTTATTAGAGAGTTCTTTTGAGCAAGTTATGTATCAACACATTCCGAGACATTTAAATGTTGTGGCAGCTTCCCTAGATAACTATGTCTTATATTGGCATATTGCTCATTTAAAAAAAAAGTCCATTTGAAACATAAACAATACATGTAAATTCATAAGTAGATGATCATTTCACACATCACATTTTCCACACACACAACTATAAATATAAAATTTTGTCATATATAAAAAGCTGTAGCATCGACATACAAAATTTCGGTTGAAGCATCTCTAGCTTTTAGTGCCCTCAAGGTTCAGGACTGTAAAATGTTCATAATACACACACACACACACACACACATATATATATATATATATATATATATATATATATATATATAGGGTAAAATATGAAGCTTCGAAGATTTCAGTAGTACATATACAAAAAGTGTAGATCAAAGAAGACTAATCCTCGTGATGCTCATGATAGCATGCGATAGCTTGGGCCACTCTACGAAGTAGCCTAGAAAACCATCCAAAGACACCTGCAGTATGGCACTGATAATGCCTAGGAACCTCGTTAGTAGTCATGTCGGGGATGCCCATGGTAAAATGTTCTAGGTTCTCCTTGATATCTTCAAGCTCTTCATCAGATTCGGAGCGATACGACATGATGTCTCTAGTACCCACTCGCCTAGCAATAGGCGACATCCCTGCTAGACAGAAAGATCCAATATCTACATGAAAACATTTTTTTATCTCAAGACTACAAAAGTAAAAATGAAATAAATAAAAAAACTTAAATACACAAGAGGATAATGTATTTTCTTACCTTGGTCATCCCATACTTCCCCCTCGGGTAAGACTAGCTTCGGGTCATTTCGGAAGTATGCTCCCTTGTAGGCAAAGTCCTCCACCATAAGTAATCAGTTTCTCAACCAGCGAAAGAAACCAGACCCATAATTGACCTTAGGTCCTCTTCCCCTAAGGGGAGGCATGGATGTGACCCATGCAATCATCCTGGGATCCTCAGGCTCAAGCTTAATAATGGTCACCTATGGTCTCATGTGAGGGACTTGTTGTAGGATAAAAGACACTATCACTGCTTCGTAGCCAAATTGCTTAATTGTTCCTCTTTTGCATTTGTTCAACTGTTTCTTTAAGCATACTAGCATGCTTTTACACCAGTTAAAAATAGTGGGCTCCATACACTGCAAAGCATATAGCATATGTGACTTAGTGGTGAGGTGGGTAAACCGAATTCCTACCACCTTACTGATAGTAGACACCATTGTCCTCAAGGAGAGATCTACTATGGACTTGATCCATAGCTTCTCAGATTGAGACTCTGTACCTAGTGCACAATGCTGATCAATAATATCGTCCAAGGAGCCTTCTCCTCCTTGAGCATCGGATAGAACTGCTTGGCTTCCCCTCATGGAAAAACCGGTTAGAAAATATATATCCTCAACCTCTATGGGTAGGATATGGAATCCCACCACAAAATGCTCCTGGTCGGGATCCCACATCCCTATGATGTATTCTAATAGTCGGATATGTTCTTTCATACTGGGTTCTCACAAGTATTTTAGAAGCCCGCAATTACGTAAGGCCTCAATAGTGGTTGGATCATTAGCAGCTTGGTTGTCCATAATTTCATGTTCTCTTTCCTTCCAAATGACCATGATGCACCTGTAACATGCAAATTTTGTCATTAGAAAATGTATCATGGTTAAAAGGAATAAAAGCATATAAAATGGTAAATTGTAAAACAAGAATAAAACATAAAAAAATTGTTTTTTTGTGCATGACGGTTTTTGGTTTCTCTTTTTCCCTGTAGTGACACTACTACCCTTCACCCATAGAGCACCATGGCGCTTCTACCTATGGCTTGCAGAGTGCCAATCGCCTGTCAGCTATGGATGGAGTGCCTACATCGCCTCTGTCCCAGCTTGATAGAGCGTCGTTGCGTACTCATCCCGACAACCAAATACCTTATGGGGAGGAAAATTTGGTTTTCCAATTCAATCCAAACCCCTATTGGGATAGTTAATCCCCTATTCTACCATTTCAAATCAATAACCTACCCTATTCCTTGGCTTTAAACAATTGAAAATCATTTTTGGAACATGAATTTATAAAAAATGGAACTTGCTATCAAAGCGAACTACCAAAACTGACCAATGGTAAAAATAAAATAGTAAAAATACTTTACTTATCCTTTCGATTTATAGAATATTTGGAATTCATAATAATTTATTTATTTTGAAATCCGAATTATTTCATTGAAAGTGGGTTTTTGTTTTTAACTTTGTATATTTTTGATAAAATGGATTTGAATGGTGTTTTTTGAATTTTTCCAGGTAAATATTGGGTTATGGCTATGATATAAGCTATTCTTGTCTTTTCGAGCTTAGATCAAAACTAAAAAAGTACTGAGGGTCATTTTACACTTTTTACATGCTTGTTAAAGTTCCAGTAGAAAGGTGTTGAGTCTACTTTTTCGCTTTTTTAGACTCGTTAAGA
Organism: Pseudotsuga menziesii; assembly: GCA_001517045.1. Taxonomy (NCBI): domain Eukaryota; kingdom Viridiplantae; phylum Streptophyta; class Pinopsida; order Pinales; family Pinaceae; genus Pseudotsuga; species Pseudotsuga menziesii. The sequence goes on along the minus strand of LPNX011022923.1, from coordinate 23,394 downwards.
GTGGATTATGAAAAAAGAACCTAGTTTGGGAGTTATATTTAAGCTCTTTTTAGTTTTCTCAAAACACAAAAAGATTTCCAAGCAAACCTGTTACGTTCACACTTGTAAAAGAATCAGAACGATTGACTAGTCGGGGGTAGGTTGTCTCTTTTTCAGACCGACTGGCCTTATTTATGAAAAAGGATCTTTTGGAGTCTTCTTATTCATTTTAGAATCTCTAAACATGAAACAAAAAATGATTTTGCTTTTATCGGACCCATAAAACAAAATGATGAAAGACCCTATTTGGGAACGAACCCTGTTGGCATTACTGGGAAGACTCGGGTTTACTTTATTGTACCAACAAAACCCCTAGCTCACTAGCCCTTTCAATAACAGACCACAAAATTTCATGAAGTCTCACCCGAAGTGATCCTAGATGGGGTGGCTGAAGAATCAGGTTTCCTCAACCAGGTTCTGTAGCATCCTAGGTCCTCTTGACTCTACTTAACCAGCTAAATCTACCACCAAGGGCTGTTTCTCTCTTCCTAGCTGGCTCTGCTATGGGACTGACTCTTATCACATCGTAGCTTCTCAGATGATGCGCAAACTTCCTCTTTTTCTCAACTCTTAACCTGCGATATCTCACACCGTAGCTCCCCCGATAGTGCGATATCGCCTTTCTACGCTGCGATATTTCCTACAGTAAGAATCAATATGCTCATCAACACTCGAAGTCCATAGGATTCCTCCCTGGGTATAATAGCTCAGTTAACCTTCCTCAGGGTGTTAAACAACGTCACTTAAGCTCCTACAATTTAACACGCTTAATATCAATTACGCTTAACTCGCTGAACTAAATATACAGAAGTCACTTAACACTGTAGCTATTAATTGTCATAAATCAAGCATTGATAAACTCATATACAGAATATTCGACACATTCAACTCGCATTTAACCTTCTATGTTAATATAAACTCAAGGATAGCATACATACATTCATTAACTGATAAGCAAAGTTCATGTAATGGATAACAGATAGCAAATAAGCAGAGCACAATCACATGAAACTGTCGCACAACACACAGATGTTGCGTGTTTCACTTTCAGGGGGGAAGCTACGTCCACAGGAACTATGTTTGTATTATATATTGAGACAGTATACACAGTTCCGCTGTAACCTCTTATGCAGCTCGAGATCTTCTGGGAAACTCCATGCACACAGCTAGGAGCCCTTCTCTTAGATCTCTTCTCTTCCTATAATGTTTTCTTCTTACAATATACCATTCCTCTCTCTCTCAATCCCTGCAGATTGTTACATTCATGCTCAAGGAGTTAGCCACTGGTTACAGTAAGATAACTACAGACTTAACAACAGAACTAGAGCTCGACTCTTCCTCAATGTATTACAATACTAATGACAACTAGTAACACCTAAAACAACCAACCCTTCATAATACAAAATACATGCTTAAATAGGTGGTTTGAATATCTCACCGTGATACAAAACTATGGGCCTATCCCAACAGTAACCCAAAACCCTAACTGTGACAGTCGGCCTATCTGTACTTTGAACCGTCGCTTACCGGTCACACCGCAACTTCGTGCAGTCTTCCGTGATTTCTGGCGCTGATCGCGGGTATGGGCGCCACTTCCTCGATCGATCCCCTTCTGTCCTTTGTCTTTAATACCTCATCCCGTTGCTCCTTCTCCATTTATGAGGGTAGTTGATCCCTCATGTCATCGCTGCTACCTTAAATGTGGTGGTTGAGCTCTCTTCTCGGTCGCTTCAGGTACTATTTCGTTTGACTTCTTTGTTCCATCCGCCGTGATTTTCGTTCCGCGATCCATGGCGGGAAATGCGCTACGGCATTGTACCTTTATTGCATATATTATATCACTAGCTTATCGGCATTGCCAAAATTGTCTTTCCTCCAAAAATTGTCCATCTTCTACCAAAAATAGCAGCTTTTCCTGTAGCTGCAGGGCCCTGCTCCAACAGTCCCCTAACACTTACTTGTGGCTCTTCCCCGAGCCACTAACAGCTGGTTTCTTTTTCTACTTAGTAAACTCAACTGGTGCCCACCCTATAGTGAGAAAGTGAATAATATCTGCATAATACTCATCTACAATATGGATAGAAAACAATTGCGCATCTGGAAAATTATCCTCTAAATTACTTGGTTCTTCTCCTGAGTCTATCCGCAACACATGATTAGGTCCTGCATTTAATATCCCTGGTTTTACAATAATTTCAAAATCATGCTCCTAAAATAGGAGTAACCATCTGCAGATCCTTCCCCCTAACACTGGCTTCTTGACCAAATACTTTAAAGCGGAATGGTCAGTGAACATCTTGAATGGGGCACCCAACAGGTAGTGCCTGAACTTTTGTAGAGCATACACCATAGATAATCCTTCTCTTTCTATAGCGGTGTAGTTCTTTTCTGTGGTAGATAACTTTTTCCTTGAGTACGTGATAGGGTGATCGATACCCCCTTCTCCTGGCTATGTTAAGACAATCCCCAGTGCGATGCCAGATGCATCCACATGTACATGAAATGGCTTGTTCCAATCTGGAAATACTAGGATGGGTGCTGTAACCATCTTCTCTTTAAGAGTGTCTAAACTTTGCTGGCATTCCTCATTCCATAGGAATTTCACTTCTTTCTTTAACAGCTTTTCCATAGGTGCTGTGATCTTTGCATAGCATTTGATGAATTTTCTATAATACCCTGTATGACCAAGCACTGTCCTCAATTGCTTGACTGAGTTGGGTGCTGGAAGATTTACAATGATGGCAATCTTTGCAGGATCTACCATCAAGCCTTGTCTGCAAACAATATGACCCAACAAAATACCAAATGGTGCACAGAATATACATTTCTTCAAGTTAAGAGAAATCTGATATTGCCTACATTTCTCTAACATGAGCCTTAAATATCCTATATTCTTTTTGATTAATCCAAATACAGTCCAATCATCAAAATAGACTTCTAAGAATTTATGGATGTATTCCTTAAAGACAGCAACTACTACTCTAGAAAAAATAACTGGTGTATTTTTAAGACCAAAGGGCATTACCGTATACTGGAATGAGCCCCATTCTGTCGCAAAGGTGGTCTTATGTCGATCCTCTAGATGGATTCTTATCTGGTGATAGCCTGAAAATCCATCAGTGAATGAGTAGATCTCCTGTCCTCCCACATTGTATAAAACTTCATCAGTAAAAGGTGTCGGAAATGGGTCATGAAGTGATGCGTCGTTGAGTTTGCGTAAATCGACACAAATCCTGATTTCTCCTTTAGTTTTCTTTTCCTGCACAACCATGGGACTAACCCATTCGCTCTCTTCTACTAGCTCAATGATGCCTGCTGCTAGCATCTTATCAATCTCATCCTTAACTTTTTCTTTATAACAATGATTTGATCTGTATGGACGCTACTTAACTAGCCTAGCATCCACTTTCAAAGGTATCCTCATGATTCCCAAATCTCCTACTATTCCCTTCATCTCTATAAACTTAGTGGGAAATAAGTCCTGATAGTCATGTAACAAATCTGCGATGTGTCCTACCGTTTCATCATCCCAATAGTCTCCAATAGAGGCAAACTTTGGTTTTGTTTATGTGCCAATATTGATATTTTTAATCTTAATAGGCTCTATGACAGCTGGAATCTCTAGCTTTGGTCGATCAACTTTGCAAGTCCCTTCTGACTCTAGAATGTTGATACTGCGAGGATTCTCGTCCTCATCACCTAGCTCTTCTGTGAAGTTGTAACACTCTAGCACATGTTCTAACTGGATGACCCAATAAGGATGATCATACACTGGTAGGGTACAGTCATCAGATATCTTAGTCTTTGTAATATTTAGAGCCTGATCAATGCTTGGATACTCAGATTCAAAAGTGAAAGTGAGTACAAAGTTGTCTATCATAATTGGCCATGTAATCGTTCCTCTGCGTAACTCTGTCTCAGTGTACCAGTTCCTTGGGCCTGTGTCTAAAGTGTGAATGAATAGGTGAACCCATTCATCTTCGGGAATGTCCAACCAATTCTGTTCACAAATCTTAATATGTGACCGGGGGTCACTTTCTCCTGTATATTTCTGCTGTAAACACTCCTTGTCATTAGAGAATCTGATCATGATCAATCTCTTAAAATCATCCCATGATGCGATATTTTATTTATGTGCATGCCACCATTTTGCAGGTGTGGCTCTTACTGCAAGGTCAATAACTGCCATCCTCTACTCATTGGGGGTTTTCTTGCTTAAATTGCTATAAAAATTCATTGACATCTTCTAAGCCATCAAACGATGGAATATCCTTAATCTCTGTTCCAATCCATCGTAGTGACTTAGTCATAAATGCACATCTACGAGCTGAAACTTCATAAAGTCTATTCTGCCAATTTTCTAAACCAACATCCGAATCCGATGCCAATGAGCTATCGCATCGCCAACTAATGTTTCCTTCTGCGGTGGGATTGATATAATCACTCTGGTTAGCAGTCATCTAATAGAGGCTCTCCATATTATGCACCTCTTCCTTTTCTCTGATAGGTTCAATGTATCAAGGACCCTGAAAAGGATCCAACGGTGCGATGACTCGAATCTATTTATCCTTAAAGGTCATTTGTCTTTTCTTCAAATTGATAATAGCCATGTTATCGAATGCCCAATCAATACCTAATAAAGCTGGATAAGCTCTATTATCGCCAATAATTTCTATGACTTCAAAATCTGCAAAGCTGTGAACTCCATCAATATCAACTGGTACTTGTGGTAATCGACCCAGTGGCGATACCCTCTGCTGATTGGCTAATTGTAGATGGATAGGTGATCTAGCTAACTTAGGGATACCCATCTATTCCCATGTCTGATTAGTAAGAACATTTACCTCTGATCCTAAATCTAGCATTACCTCATCCATTTCAAACTCTCCAATTTGTGCTGTGAGTCTCATTTCTCTTCCTATTCTTGTATGGCCCATAATATTATGAACAGCACGCTGCATACTGCTTATAGAAGAAGACTGATGATATTGATCTATGATTTGTTGAAGCTCTTCTATGGCTTTCTCATTTCTTACAAGTTTCAAGCAGCTCCGTAGGAAGGATTGTACACTTCCTGTCAACTCATCCTCTTCACACCTTCCAGATGTGGTAGCCTGCGATATCTGCACAGGACTAATGCCATAAGGGTTTTGCTGCGGTACATCCCTACAAGGCAATATCTACGATCCCGATAGTGTAGGGTCAGTAAAGAAAGTTTTAGCTCACTGAAATGTTTCTTTGTTCTTCTACAGGTCAAGTGGTGTAGACTTATCAGTGGCTTTACGCACCCACTTCGGACCTGTATTCTTTTCGGCATCCTGCGATGTCCTACTAGTAGAAGCATTGCTGCGAGTCACAACATTGACTCTTGGTTTTGGTTCTTTCTGCTCAGCAACGATAAGCTGAATATTCTGGTTTACTGTTAGCTTAGGATCCTTAATCTTGGCTATCAAGATAGGACATTCTTCTATAGTATGATCATAGGAATTGCAATACTTACATGTTGTAGTAGGGTTTTGACAATCCCTAGCATAATTTCCTATGGCTCCACAGTTGTAACAAACAATCGGTCCACGACCATGGCCAAAGCCTCCACCATGGCCTCTTCCTCTGAATCCTCCATCACAGCCATCATGAGTCGGTTCATGCTGTGGACCTGCTGCTAGTCCTGATGTATTTGAATGGACTCTGTAGAAGTCATGTTTTCTCTCTATCATGAGATCATAATCTCTGCAATTATTTTCATCATGTCCTACTGACTTACAAAAGTTACAGTATAAATTCTTAGGAGTTTGTACATACTTCTGAAGTAAAGGGCATTCCTGTGGTCTATGTCGTCTTGTTCTACAGATTTCACACCATGGCCCTTGATTCTGTACTAAGGGGTTAGGATCCCCACTTGCTATATACTCAACAAATACTGGATAGTTATCTTTGGTATGGCCATGTCCTTTACACTTTGTACACCATAATTCTTGTTCAACCTCTTTTCCTTTGTTAATCTCATGTAACTGTAAAGTGAGATTGGCTAATTGATTCTGTAAGCTTGTCATACCTACACTAGTCTCAGCTAAAGGTGAAGCCTCTAGTTTCATTTCCATCTCCAATGCTTCATCCTACATATGGAGTTTCTGTTGCATTAGTGGAAGTATGATATGAGGGAGCAGTGCTGTGATGAACCATTCCTTATGCTACTCTAGCGCAAACTCAAAACTAACTTGGTCTATAAGAGCTTTAAATTTCTGATCGAAATCCCATACTGACTCTATGGGTAACTGTTTAATGTCTTTAAGTTCTGTGATACATTGTGACTCAGACTTGGGTTTCTTAAATTCCTTAATCATTGTGGTCCTAACCTCTACGAGTGTTCTGTTCTACGCTGATGTATACTTCATATACCATGTTAAAGCTCTTTCTCTAAGTGTAGTGGCCAACTGGACAAGCTTAGTATTGTCATCCTGGATCTGTTTAATGGTCCATACAGCTTCACATAAGAACCAATGTTGTTCTGGGTCTTTTTCCCTTGTACCCCTAAAGGTAGGTAATTTCATGTCATCCCCCATTCTGTTTCTACGAGGTGGATTCTGATTTGTTGTATTACTATGACTTGGCAGAGTAAATGTATGTGGTATAAAGGTAGTATGTACTGTGTGTGAACTACTAGATGGAGTTCCTGCGGGATTATTCTAAGTCCCGGTTGGTTTCTGTGGGGTATAAGGGTGGTAAGGGATACCCCCTGCTGTTCTTTCTCTATTACTTTGACTCTGTTCTCTAGTACTGTCTAAACTGTCTTCAAAGAAGGAAGATCTGAAATCTACTTTATATCTCTTACCGCTACGTGTACATCCAATTTCTTCAGAATCACTCTCAAACTCTTGTGATATTACACTTACTTAACTTATTCATCTGAGAATATATCCAGTACTCCTTTTTCATACAATAACATCTTAAGGGACAAATTTAAAGAGTTCAAGTACTGACCGCGATATCCTTTGAAGAAGTACCTCTCTGCTTCGCTGAAACTCTTTCTTTGATCAACTACAAACTCTGTAATGAAACCTTCTCGCAAACTCGCAAGCCAGAATTCTACTGCCTATGAAATGGGATTATCTACGCTCTTCATGGTGTGAATCAGCTCCGGTGTCCAGACAATGTTCCTTTTCTTCTTGAATACATGCTTATCATTCAACTTTGACAACCAATCGTACAACTCATTTGCATAGGTCACAAAAAATATCTCATGCAGGTCTGTGAAGATATGTTTCTGTAACCAGTCCTCTGTACTTAGCCTAGGACTCTTGTTTTCTTTCTCAACAAATTCTCTTTCCTTAGACGCAACCCAATGGTTAAGTTATTCTTTAGTAGGATGCCAATAGAACATCAGCTCTTCAATTTGTTCAAAACCGGCATCAAAACCATTTGTTGGCCTTACTGGGAAGACCTGGGTTTAATTTATTGTACCAACAAAACCCCTAGCTCACTGGCCCTTTCAGTAACAGACTGTAGAATGGCCTGAAGTCTCACCCAAAGTGATCCTATATGGGGTGGCTAAAGAATCAGGTTTCCTCAACCAGGTTCTCGAGCATCCTAGGTCCTCTTGACTCTACTTAACCAGCTAAATCTACTAGCAAGGGCTGTTTCTCTCTTCCTAGATGGCTTTTCTATGGGACTAAATCTTATCGTATCGTAGCTTCTCGGACGATGCGCAAACTTCCTCTTCTGCTCAACTCTTAACCTACGATATCTCACACCGCAGCTCCCCCGACAGTGCGATATCGCCTTTCTACGATGTTATATTTTCTATAGTAAGAATCAATATGCTCATCAAATCTCAAAGTCCAGAGGCTTCTTCCCTGGGTATAATAGCTCAGTTAACCTTCCTCAGGGTGTTAAACAACTTCACTTAAGCTCCTACAGTTTAACACACTTAACATCAATTATGCTCAACTCGCTGAACTAAATATATAGAAGTCACTTAACACTGTAGTTGTTAGCTGTCGTAAATCAAGCACTGATAAACTCATATACAGAATACTCGACACATTCAACTCATATTTAACCTTCTATGTTACTGTAAACTGAAGGATAGCATACATACATTCATTAACTGATAATCAAAGTTCATGTAATAGATAACAGATAGCAAATAAGTAGAGCACAATCACATGAAACTGTCGCACAACACACGGATTTTACGTGGTTCACTTCCATGGGGAAGCTACATCCATAAGAACTATGTTTGTAATATATCTTGAGAGAGTATACACAGTTCTACTACAACCTCTTATGTAGCTTGAGATCTTCTGGGAAACTCCACGCACACAGCTGGGAGCCCTTCTCTTAGATCTCTTCTCTTCCTATAATGCTTTCTTCTTACAATATACCCTTCCTCTCTCTCTCAATCCCTACGGATTGTTACATTCATGCTCAAGGAGCCAGCCATTGGTTACAGTAAGATAACTTCAGACTTAACAACAGAACCAAAGCTCGACTCTTCCTCAATGTCTTACAATACTGACGACAACTAGTAACACCTAAAACAACCAACCCTTCATAATAAAAAATACATGCTTAAATAGGTGGCCCGAGGGTCTCACCATGATAAAAAACTGTGGGCCTATCCCAACAGTAACCCAAAACCCTAACTATGACATTCGAACTATCTGTACTTTGAACCGCCGCTTACTGGTCACACCACAGCTTCCTGCAGTCTTCCACGATTTTCGGCATTGATCGTGGGTATGGGCGCTGCTTCCTCGGTCACTCCCCTTCTATCCTTTGTATTTAATACCTTGTCCCATTGCTCCTTCTCCATTTATGAGGGTAGCTGAGCCCTCCTGTCGTCGCCGCTGCCTTAAATGCAGTGGTTGAGCTCTCTTCTCGGCCGCTTCAGGTACTATTTCCTTTGACTTCTTTGTTCCGTCGGCCGCGATTTTCGGCCCGCGATCCATGGTGGGAAATGTGATATGACGTCATACCTTTATCATATCTCTTATATCACTATCTTATTGGCATCGTCAAAACTGTCTTTCCTCCAAAAATTGTCCATCTTCTACCAAAAATAGCAGCTTTTCCTGTAGCTACGGGGCCCTGCTCCAACAAACCCCTCCTTTCTCAGGTTCGTGAAAAATATGAGAATGGACTTGTCATTTGATTAACTATAATAAGTTTTTTATACCCTCTTTGGACTCTTAGAAATGGAAAGAGGCACTCACCTTTCGAGGTGGGGAAATTAAAGGAAAGGGGAATGGTTTTCAATTGTTTTTATGGAATTAATCTACAATCCACGTTTGAAAATGGCACTTTTTTGCATTTGCATATTTGAACAGTTGGGCTTTCAACTTATCTTTGAGTAGATCCACTTTTGTTATTCACCTGACTCCTTTGAGTCAATTCAAAGAATTATTTTTCATATTGCTTGGATTACACCTGGTTTTATTCTCATTCAAGTCAATGCTACCAAGTTGTGTGTCGTTTCATCAAAATTGTTCAAAGGATGTCTCTCTCAAAAGAATAACTCATCAGTAACTTCACTTGTCCTTAAGATTCAGTCATGTCTGAGTTAGGCCCGTTACTTCAAATCAAATTTTATTCCTAGTTTCATGTCAGTGACGTGGGAATCATCATGGCCCTCCTATGACAAGTCTATTCCTGTCGACTTGAAATCATTATCCAAGAGTTAGACCTAGAAACCTAAAAATTACCTTGAAGCCTGCATGCCTCAATGGTAGGTTTTCTCGTTTTCAACAATAGGTTTTCATCAATGACCTCTGATTGGAAAATTCTATCAAGTGTTCGACCTCAAAACATTTATTTGCACTTGAGAGAATGTACTTATATAACTTGGGGATCATTGACATAAATGGTGATTTCCCTTGCACTTGTTAATAGTTTACATCATTGACTGGTAATCAAGTAGTTTCTTCCATGTTTGACGTCAAGACATTGTAATAACATGGTTAGATTCATGTCATTTAAGGATCAAAATGAATACCCTGAGTGGTTAGGATTTTCCATCATCACTGCCTATGCTCAAGCTGCGTTTGGAGATCATTTAGAGTAATGACACAGATCCACATTGTATATTTGGTTGTTGTGTTATGTATCTAAGGTTAAGTGACATGGATCCACTTTGTATTCTCCGTAGCTATGTCATACCTCCTATAGCAGTTGTTCATGGATCTACAGTGTATCATTGGTATACATGAAGTGGTCATCATCATAGATCTGCAGTGTATTGGTTTGTAACTATGATTGGTTTGGATAAAGTCAGTTACTAGTATTGTATGAGTTTTTCTCTCTTTGCCTCTTTATCAGACGAAAAACTTGCAAACTATTTCACCTATCACTTCCTTCTAGCTTCATACTTTGGGTGGCATTCTGTTGCACCTAGAAATCTCACATTGCTTCTAAGCCTTCAGGAAAATTTCACATTGCCTTTCAACCTCCCAGCAAGCCTAGCTTGAGTCACCTTGGTCACTTTTTTCCCATACCTAGAAGGGACAGCGCCTTCATGTTTTTGGCACAGAGAGTCGGCGGCGCATGTCTCAATGGACCCATAAGTGCCGTTGTCTCCTTTATTTGGAAAAAACCATAGGTATGCGCCTTTGTCATTTTTTCTAAGAGCGTCGATGGTCAGAAAATGAGAAAAAAGAAGTTTCTGGAAGCTTCCATGCGGAAGCCTCCATGGGGTGATAATTAATACAAAGAAATTTCCCTTTCCTATATTTGATGCATTAATTTTAATAAGATATTATTAGATTCCTTGATCACTAATATGAATAATCAATCTATCATGATTCTCTCATCTTATTTGCTTGTCTTTTGATTTGTCTTGCAGATACTAAACTATTGGAAGGAATTTTGAATAAAATACAAGACATCCAAGGTTTAGATATATTGTATTTTATGATATTTAATTTGATTGTTCAAGGGAAGGATATGTTGTTGTGTATTTTTTTTTTGTATTTTTTATTTACTTTGCAGAGGAACAAGCAGTGTCCACATTGATTGAGAATTCCTGATAACAACAACCTACCCTCAAGGCACACACATATGATGAACTAGAGTTTTCCTCATTATATTCAAAATTCATCACGCTGTGCAATTTTCTAGCCTTACAGGTATAACATTTTCAGCCCTGTCACCTAATGTGGATTTATTTGCAATCGCAATCCCATCACCTGCACATAAGACAACCTGTGCATCAAATATCATAAATAATATTTCAAATATAACAAAACCATCAATTGAGCTCAACTTTTGAGGTTTCCCAACTCATCCAAAGTGCATGGATGCCAGTGCATCAAACATATCATAAATCAATCATGCTATATACAAGACTGATATCACCTGCCATAGTGGTTGACTCAACTAGATTCTTCTGCATCTCGATGCTTTCTTGTGTTTCATGTACCTTCCTTTCCTGTCACACTAAACAGACTATCATAGTACATGCTACATAACTTTTGTAAAAACGTTATACAACTTTATTCATTGTTGTTAAATTCCCATGATTTTTCATTCATAATTAAAATCATAATATAACAACATACATAATCAACCAAATGTCTACATTATTCTCATAGTCATAGTTTAGTCATCAATATGCTAGATAATTCTTCTTAGGTCATATCTCATCAACAATTCCTTGATTCACACATGTCTAGGTCATCCTAAACCAAATTCCATCAAAAATGCGTTCATACAAATATTTTTTAGATTTCAAAATCGTAAGTAGCTGGGTCATTCATCATAGAACGCCCTTAAGGATTATTCATAATAATATCAAAAGTCAAGGTAAAAACATGGTGTTACAATTGCAGTGTGTGGTTAATTCCCTCTTGATTCCAACTTCTTTGTAGAATGATTTAGGTTCTCTATCAAGGCTTTGAATTCCTTGAATTTCCCAAACACTTCACTATTTGTCTTCAAGAAGTATATCAATGTCTTTCTTGAATAGTCATCAATGAATGTAACATAATTATCATATCCACTTAGATATGTGGAGGGACTAGGACCACATACAGCAGAATGAATTAATTCCAACATATCTTTAGTCTTTGTTTCAATTTTCATAAATGGATTCTTGATGTTGTTTTCTCTTACGCATCATTTTGAAGTACGTTCATGACCAATCATCAAATATGGTAAACATGTTACCACCTTGCTCACGTAGGGTAGTGATTTGTAGTTGATTTGATCAAGCCTTCTATGTTGTAGATCACTTGATCTAGTGGTCTCATGGACAAGCTTTCTTTTTGGATGTCCCTTGAGTTTGTACAGTCCTCCTTCTTCTTCACCAATGACCACGACATCTTCAATTGACTTCCCTTTGGTCCACATGAGTACTTGTCAATCCATAAAAGAAACTCTATATCATTTCTTATCTAGTGTTGAGATGGAAAGTAGGCTCTTTTTCAAACCTGGTACATAAAGTAATTCCTTCATCTTAATGGAGGCTCCAGATTCAAGCTTGTATCTTGATTCACCAATGCCTTTGATGGGATATTGATAGTCATCTCCTAATGATAATTTCTGAGGAGAGTTATTTTCTTCAAGTATTAACAAAGTTTGCTTCTTCCCTGTCATGTGTTTTGAAGCACCACTATCAATAATCCATGTAAATTCTCCAATTATTATAGACCTAGAAAGTGTAGAGAATAGTAGAAAGTGTAGAGAATAGTACATATTCTTCTACATCTTCTTCTTTTGATCGTCTCTTTAAAGCTATTTCTTCTTATTCTTCATCCTCATCTTTAGCTAGATGAGCATGATGTATTTTGTTGTTTTTTCTTATTTAATGTACAATCTTTGGAAAGGTGTCCTATCTTATGAGAGTTGTAACATTGATTGCACCGAGAGGCGCTCTACAGCCCAGTATGGGGGAGATCTTGTAACGTTACATAACGTTATGGGGGAGATCTTGTAATGTTATGTAAATTTATGTCGGCTATAAAAAAATAAAAAATTAGAAGAAAAAAAAACAAAAATATAAACAGCAAGAAGTATCACAAACTACATCATAATAAACACCAAAAATCAGCTAGCTACCTTGATCCAGCAACAGCAGCAACAACCATAGTAAACCCAATAGGTAAGAATTTTAAATTTTAAATTTTAAATTCTCTAGTAAAGGGATTTTATATTTGGCAACTTAAATTTTAAATTTTAAATTCTCCAGCAAAGGGATTTTATATTCGACAAATTTTCAATCCTCCCAGCTGAATACCGCAGGCGAATGATAGAACTGATAAATCCATCTCTCTGAATTCATCAAGCCAATGCAAATATTAATATCTCCTATAAATATCATGCCTAAAACTCACCATCCATCTCCTCATATTTTCCAAATCTTAGGCTCTAATAATACCTATTCTGATCAAAGCTGATCTGAGTACAAATGCAGGCTACAAAGGCTACATGGTTCTGTTTTTGTTGTTTTATAAGTCGAATTTAGAGTGTTCATTAATGTTTTGGAATTTACCATTTTTAAGTGAAGTCTCATTTCTCATGTCCCATAGTCTCGAGAAGCAGAGGATAAATATTTTTTGATTTATTGATACAAGTTTGAACTAATGATTATGGTTGATCAAAGCTAAGTTAAAATACAAGCTGCAAAAGCTACTCCCGAATTTCTGATATCTGAATAGTATAATCGGTTTGATTTTAATCCAGAAATGTGCTATGCCATGATTTTGTTTCTGTATCTTTATAACATTTTTATGTTTCTGTTGTTTTACTATGGGTGAAGTACTCCAGCTAGCGTGACCTCTGAGCCAGCCATATCCTCCTCACACATGCCTAACCATCCAGTCATCTCCTCATGCAATCATCTCCTCTTCATCGCTCACCACAAGCCCATATCTCCTATATTCCACACTATTCGCGGGGTTGGTTCTTCTGTAACAACCTCGACACTTGAAGCATGATGATGGAATAATAATTTGCAAATCAATGGCCAATGGAATATTTTTGTAGTTTTGAAATTGTAACAAGCTTTGCAATAATGGAGGTGTAAAATCAAAGCCAAGGATGTAGCTCGTACCGACGAATACATGAGCAATCGCAACCCATATATTGTTATCTATGAAATTTCTTGATGATTTTTCACATTGAAAGTTGCTTCAAATTTATCTGGGTATGTTTCCTTCATCTCAAAGAAAGGTTGTTCTCAATAATCTCCATCGAATAGAAACACTCTGATAGAAATTTTAGTGAACAATCCATCAAACTTTGATAATAGCCATTACACTTCTGTTTCATCTTCTTTAGAAAGTTCTCATTCAAATCAAGAGTCAATGTAAAGTTTGAAACTGCTTTTACCAATAGAAATATTCTGATAGAAATTTGAGTGAGGAATCTATCAAAGTCCAAGTAAAATATGCAATTATCTGAAACTATTTTACCAATAGAAACACTAATAGAAATTTGAGCGAGAAATCCATCAAACTCCTATTAAAATATGAAATTTTTGAAACCATATGTTACCAATAGAAACCCTTGGATAGAAATGTGAACAAGCAATCATTGTGATGATAGCCATTGTACTTTCCATCACCGAAGTATGTTAATTGTGTGGCAATCTTATTTTCTATATTAAAATTGAAATATTTAATAAATCAAACTTTTTAATTAGTTTGAAATTTAAAAAAAATTAAGAAATTTAAACTAGTTTAGAAGGAATGAAAACCAAGCTTGCTTAAAATTTTAATAAAATATTATTTTTATTTAAATTAAAAGATCTTTTATTGTTATTCTTATGGGAATTTTAAACAGAAAGAGCTCGTCAAATTTGATGGTTTTGAGAGCTCTGTAACCTCTTTTGACGATTTTAAAGTAGAATGATGGGGATTTTTTATGGGAAATTTTCTCGTTAATTTTTGTAACTGACATGATGCTTTTGTTGAGCCCACATGTAATGATTGAGTAAATTATTTAATATGTACATAACTTGATATTCTGAAATAACATATATTAACATATTTCTGAATAACCAAAAAACTCTTTTAATATATTATATTTTCAAAGTTTTCATCGAAACCAAAAAAAATCATTTTTTCTAAATGAGAATCAATTTTGAAAGATGACAAAACGTATGATAATGAGATCATGGACACTCAATTATTCATAATAAGGTCATGTTTGTGCATCTTAGTGCTTTGCACCTGGTGAGATTTGATCCCTCTTAGTGCTTGATAGAGCCTAGGATTTGGACCTATGCTAGTATTTGGAGTAGTCTTTCTTCTGGCTAATTTCTCTTTTCCTTTGAAACTTTTTTGGAGGTCTATACTCCTTATGACTATCCTTATTCAATTTTAATTGTCTTATTTTTCTGGTATGGGTGACTAGATCTTGATCATTTTCTTTAAGTAGAGCTTCTTTTTTAGCTACTATAGATACCTATTGGATGCAGTCTTCCCATACAATGCCAAACTTCATACTTTATTTTCTAGGACACATAGTCTGTATGAATGGCTCCTAGGGTCTAGTGAGACCATTGAGAGCAGTCATGACTATTTCATTTTCTTTAAGGGAGTATTCAATGGTATCTATTTGTTCCTTGAATTGGGAGATCCTTGTGACATAATTTTGAATGGATTCTCCTTTACCCATCTTGGTACTCTTTAGTTGAGCTCTCAAATTCATATTTTTGTTGATGTTCCTTCCATCATACATTCTGGAAGGGGAAGCATACATTTTATTTGGTGTATCTTGGGATGACACTTGAGGGATCAAGTGATGTTTGATATAATCATGAATGATCATCATTTCCTTGATTAGATCCTTCTGGTGCTTCTCCTTAGCTCCATCTTCTTCTGGTTCTGGAACTTCATCCTTAATTTATTTGTCAAGATAATTCTCTCTAAGAATGAGAGAAATCCTATACTTCCATGATCAGAATTTTTCTATGCCTTCCAGCTTATCATCAAGCTTATTTCTTAGTGACATCTTATCCAGGAGATCATTAAAAATTGAAATTTATCAAAACAAAAAACTGAACTTACCAGAATATGCACTTGACTGAGGTGATTTGGTTGGTCCACTTGATTTCTGGAGATCCCAAATATTCACCCTTCAAACATTTCTTGCGAGGTTTCAGTTTTGCATATTTATGGTTCTGGTTTTTAATAGTTTTATGGTTCAAAACCAAAACAGGGTTTGGATTTCTTGTATATTCACCCAATCAAAAAATTTGATATAGGGAGCAATATATGCACGATAGAGAGGCACAAACTTGATGCAATAGATATTCAAAATCCCTAATTTTGTAGAAAACCTAATTTCTTACTGGAGGGAGAGGAGAGAGAGTTTGACCTTGTGAAAGTTGTTCTATTCAGGATAGCTCAAATAGAATGTTAAGATTTCATATGCTTATCTATATATCATTATTATTTAATCAAAATTCACAATAGTAGCATATGCAGAATCACTAAAACAAACACAATCACAAGATAGACATAGATTTATCCTAGGAAACCCTCAAGGGGAAGAGAACCCAGCAAAACTTCCTTTGTATAATATGTATTAGATAAAAACCCAAAAGAGGTAATCCTCCTCCTTGGTGGTATGTCTCTCTCTCTCTCTCCTAGGTGTAGTACACAATTTTGATTCTATGTTCAAATGAGGAACACAACTCCTCTATTTATACTCTTTTTGTCACTTGACATTTAACCAAACAATTCAACCCCACTAAACTGACTGGCCAACTTCACCTAGGAAATCTAAAAACAGTATTATATTATATTCATTAGGGTAAATATTGACCCAACTTACAATGGAGGTTTTACCTCATGAATCTATGATGACCAAATACAATAGTAACATCTCGAGGGAGGAATACGACATCTCCCTTAGGGTACATCAGTAAAATACATTTAGAATATTCTTCGAAGTTACAATATTTCAACAATATGCCCTACTTAAAATAAGGGATAGAGGTTTAGTTCTTGTTTTTCCAAAAAAAATAAATCCCAAGAAAAACAGTATTGAACTGTATCTTCACTCTTATTGCAAGCATGCAAAGAATCCTAATGCAAATCTTGAAAATAAAAATGATAAGATCTCTTTTCAAAATAAAGATACTATGACTACTTTTGCACACAAAACTTTTTCACTTCTTCAAACGAAAGAAAGATTCAAAAAAAACTATTATGTTCTTTTTGTTGAGAAGAAAACGTATAGATCGCAATCAAACCATGAATACCTAAAAGTTGATGAGACTAATCAAGTAATCAATAGTCCATCACTATGGTAAGATATATGATCAATTTTATCTCAAATTTTTCAATAACAAATAGTAAAAAAAAACTTTTAACAATCTATGAAGAAGAAAAAAAGAAAAACTACTTTCCTTTCAGTTGATCAAAACAACATGCAGATATCTGAATAATTGATTTCTTTTCAAAACAATTTTCTTTCAAACCAAAACCAAACAAACAAGAAGCCTCAAAGGAAAAAATAAAAAGTAACTCTTGAAAGTATGAACAAATCAAGGCTAAATACTCTTTGCAGATCTTGTCTAATGATTTCAATTATCAGTAACAAAGACAAGAACACTCAGAAACCAAATATTAAATGCAAGATTTTGAAAATCAAACAGGGATTCAAAACCGTACTTGGCACTACACTTTGATAGGTGAGTACAAAGAATTGTAGGCTAAGCACTGTGATTTTTCAATAGTTATAGAGCATAGGAATTGCTCTCTATATACTAGAAATATGTGGTGGCGTCATTGTTTGCCTCATGAAAAGGTGCGGTGGTCACTCCTTCTACACTACCCAATTGTGATGACCAAAGAAGACTTTGAAATCACACACATGGGTGAAAAGGAAAGTGATATAGAACAGGTACTGGATCCAAATAACATATAAAATCAAGAATCTGAAGCATTAGAGTCGGATGAAGGAATATCTAACAATTTAAAAACCAAATCTAACTAATTCACAAGCATATATGATCTATGAACCTAAATTGAAAATGAATACAAGTTTGAAACAAAACCAAGAATTCTAATCTATATCCCTAGTGGAGTCACCATTTTTGTTACTAGAAATACTTAGTCGGGGTGGACAGAGGTTGTTTCCCTAGCATGAAACACTCACTACTAGAAAAACACAACTACAAAACATATCAAATTTTCCTAGGATTAGATAAACCTCTTGAATTAGCTGCTCTTCTTACCTTCCACATATTGCAAAGGCTTGATCCTTGAAGTGCTTGATATCTAAGAATAACCTACAAGAAACAAAACAAAATGCAAACCAATATAAGACTAACAAGATATCTTAAACTCCTATGTGAAAGACAAAGGAATTAAACAACAAACACAACATGATAATTAGACATACAGGTGCATGTGGAAAAGAAACTATATTTTATTGAAAGAACAAAGATGCAGAGTTTACAATCGATTCCATGGCATTGAGAACTCTTTCTCATACGAACCTTGCCTCAAAGCCTCAATATTTCCTACTAATAACCTAAAACTCTAACTGAATTTGGCCATAATTTGGATGCAATAACACATTCTTCCTCCTCTTACCCTTGAGGGGTAAGATAGTATATAAATGAATGACAGGATAGGATAGGTTGAGGATTTAATGGGAGAGGTGGATTGGTGATCCTAGGATGATGTATTTCGACCTCCAAGTGTCTTGAACCATAGGGATGAGGATTCCATGAAGGAAATCTTAGAGAATTCTCTCAAAAATTCCTTTTTTACCTTCATAAATAAAGAACTATGCCTTAATCAAGGGGCACATGCGATACCAAGTTGGCACCGTACCTTATTCATGGGAAATAGGTGGTGGAACCACTTTCTGTAAAGAGGAACTAAGCTTTTTTGATATGGGTACTAAAGGTTGTTCATAAGTAAAGAGAGGTGGTGGCCAAAACTATGAATATGTTCATCCTTGTTCATTTTCAACTTCAACATTTGAGTACTTTAAGAAAAATACTAAGATTTTTATCCCACAACATGATGTTGACAAGAATCAGGTATAACAGAATGCCCCCCAAAGCATGATCCTATAGGGAAAGGACATGAAACAACTTTGTAGGAACAAGTATCACTTTGAGGAAATAGTTCAAAGATTAGAAATCATCAACAACCAAGGTCATCTTTCATTACATTAACACTTTGATAAATATCCAAATGACTCACAACATGGTTTCCAGCCAATACAACGCAGATCCATGTGAGACATAAACAATTATGGATACTAGAATACAACATAGATCCATGCGAAGAAGACCCAAACTTGGACATAGCTACCAAATTTACAATGTATATTTATGTCATACAGATGCAAATATGAGCACAACCACGACCATACAAATGTGGATCCATGCTATGAATCATACAAATACTCCATCACAACCTCGGGAAAGCAATGAGCACTTAACATACACCTAAGGTTCAGTCGCAGGAAGGAAGAAGGAAGTTATGCCAGAAGTAGACAAGGAAGGAAGAATGAAGCGATGACAAAGGTAGAGGAGGAAGGAAGAAGGAAACAATGGAAACAGTTAATGAAGAAGGAAGAAGGAGATGTGACAGAAGAAACTACAAAAGAAAGAGATCGAGAAATAAGAAGAGATTGAGACAGAAGAAGAGATCATGATAGAAGAAGATCTTGTGACAGAAGGAAAGGATGAGATAGGATGATTTGGGACAAAGGAAACCATGTCAGAAGGCGTGCAACAACAAAACGGCTAGAAAATGAAAGTTTGGAAATATCGTGGGTATGAAGCCAGCTAGAGTCGGTGGAATTCGCATGTATGAAAGAATCTTTGTAATTTAGGTCGTTAGTGCCTACTGACATGTATTGCTAGAATGGGAATGACATCTTGTTGTCTAACTATATGAAGTCGGATGAGAGCGACAGGTAAGAGTCTATAAGAAGGAAGAAGTAGAGGTTGTGTGAGAGTTTCTACTTCCATATCAGTTGCACTCTTTTAGATTTATGAAGGTCGGTTTGTCTGTGTTTCTTAGCGTTATGTTATTGTTGTTTAGTTATTCTATTAGTGGCTAGTCATTAGATGTGTTGGAGAATATTTGAATAAGTCTATAACTGAGTGCGCAAAAGTTTAAAGAGATTGAGTTGATCCAGGCTATGTGTAAATCAGTAGTAGTGTGGAAGAGTCAAAGAGTCAAGAGTCATAGAGTTATAACAGAAGTTGAGTCGATCGAGGTTGTGTGCGAATGAAAATTAGAGTTAATTAGAGAAGAACCAGCGACACAAGCCCAAAGAGCATGAGAGGAGAGGGAAGTTTGTATAGATAGGTGAAGAAAATCTAGATCAGAGTCTATAGCCTGGTGGGCAGACAAGAAGGTGCCATATATTTCTCATGCCAGACTCAAGAGCTCCTTTGTGGTTTTTCCATGATGGGTTTCCATGTTATATAATATGTCAAATGTATAAATGATAAATGTGGTCTGTCACATGTATGTTGTTGTGAATGAATGTTTATGTATTTTCTTAAAATTAGGTTATATGCATTTGTTGCACAGTGGTAGTCATAATTTCCTATACTCCATGATATTTACTATTATAGTATCTGTTAATGGCTCAATAGAGTCACATTGTAATCCTGCATAATTAGTATAAGTATTACACCCTCCGGCTTCGGTTGAGTGCCTTCGTAGAATTTCAAGGGAAGAGAAATCCCCCCACCCAACTGCAGAAACCTAGTTCTATAATTTACCCAGTAAAAGAGATATCTCAAGTCAGACTAGATCTACATCACAGGTGTTGTCAACTGAGATGTTCTTTGTTAGGCCGATATTTTGGGATTTGTTGTGTGCAAAGGAGGGATTGAGCCTGGGTCCAACAACCAACACCTACACACCTTAGGATCATGACTTGGGTACACTATGATATTTCCTAAATTTATTAGGAAAAATGATCATTTTTGTGTGATGACAATATTACTATAACATAGGCTACCGAACACCACTGTGGTGGTGATTTGCTATATAATTTATGAAGACACTCTCAAGCCACTCTCATATAGAGACACATCTAATATAAGATACATCTAATATAATACTTCACGTTTTGTATGTTTTTTTAGTTTAATGTAGTAAAATTGTCTTTCTCCTAATAAGAAATAAAAACCAATTATCAAGATGTTAGTAATTTGATTTTCCATATATTAGTAATTAAATTTGGTTAAAATTAAGGTTAGTAATAGAGTTTACAAAATATTATGAATTAACTTTGATTGGAATTGATTTTATAGATATTTTATGATCTAATAACATATTGTGCTTTGTTGATGTGGACCTTGAAATATGTTATAATTGTGTATTTTAATCTAAAAGCAAATAAAATATTATCCAAAAAACCATTAACACATACACACATAGAAGGAGAAGAAAGTCTC